>CM045988.1:56444465-56747283 GCA_025175895.1 Wurfbainia villosa
CCATGGCATGCGCCTGAGCACTCTGACGAAATAGCCCGTCTGTCACCTGGAGTTCTGTCAGAAGTTCCGCCAACAAATACAACCTCTTGTTCATGTTGTAGTTCGGGCGAAACTGCTCAAAACTCCTAGGTAGAGACTGGAGTATGATATCGACTTGGGTTTCCCCATCGATCTCAGCTCCAAGGACCTCCAACTCATTCAAATGAGCCATCATCTTGAGAACATGATCCCTTACGGGTGTTCCCTCGATCATGGTGGTCGTCATCAAGTTTCTCATGGCTTCTTGCCTCGCAACCCGATTCTGGTGTCCAAAAAGTTCCTTGAGATTGAGCATCATATCATAAGCAGTGGGCATGGCTTGATGCTGATGTTGCAGCACATTTGACATAGATGCCAAAATGTAACATCGCGCCATCTCATCGGCCTTGACCCACTTCTTATAGCTCTCTCTCTCCTTTTCCCCAGAATCATCTGTAGGCTTGGGAGGGCACTATTTGAGGAGTACATATTTGTATTCCTCAGCAGTCAAGACAATGTCTAAATTCCTCTTCCAATCAACATAGTTGGGTCTAGTAAGTTTTTTCTCTTTCAGTATCACAACAAGTGGGTTGAAAGTCATTTTGAAAGAAAACCTAAGAATCTCATAAATCAAAACATTAGATTTAAAAAAATTATTGATTCCTCAACCAATAAAATTTTAAAATCAACCAACACCTCAAAACACCGAGAATATCGTATGTCACGATAGTGTGGATGTATACGAATTCTACATTTGTAAGAGGAGGTTTACCCATTAATTTTACTATCTTGTGAACCTAACTTTTTGACAAGTAAAATTAATAGTTGGTTCCTCTTTGGCCCTACAAATAAAAGCAGTGACTCCGATGGAGAGGATACTTATATTTGTATCTAAGTGTTCACCATTACTCGGTAGTAAGGAAATTATCTCGGGTTATGTGCCTTCCGATGAGGAAGTGCACACGCTCCTTAATAATTCCCTATAACCATATTTGACCTTGTGATCCACAAACAAACTCATCCGATGGGGAGGAAGGCACTCAGAGCCGACGTGCAAGTTTGTTTGCATCACTTGTCAAATCGTAATGGAGGCCGTGGGAATTTATAAAAATTTCCCTCACCCACCTATTAATTTGCAATTGAGGAATTTTCCTAGCCTACGACATGCATATCAAACAAAAAGCAATAAATATGAAAAATAAATTATTTTCCAACTATTATGGCTTTTGTCTTCAATATGTCTCCCGTCGCATCACCATCTCGTCCGCTCCTCCTATGCCATGTACGAGACATCCGAAGATCCGAGCTGAGACTAAAACCTATTTTAATTTACATCCATCGATCCTATACTCCATGAGGGAGTGTACATGAAATTTAGATCGAAAGTAAAATAAAATAAAGAGTGGCTAAACAATGTCGTATCTAATTTATAAAAAATAAAATACTAGCCTCGTCAACCCCGAGGATTCAACAAAATATACACATACAATCACATACACACATATGGCCATAATAGTCGGATCTTATGCCTGCAACCAAAGAGTTAAACTACACATATCCTACTATTATCCGACACATATAATATATGAAAAGTGCATAAAAATTAACTAAATCCTAAACACACAAATCCGAAAACCTTGGCTCTGATACCAATTGTAGGGTTTTGCTTATCGAGTCTGTGAGGGGAAACTTCGCTTCCCACTTCGCCTCGGTCGTTTGTTCATGGCGATCCCATCGATGTCCCCGGATTAAAAAATTTAATCCTAGACACAAGGAATTGCCCAAACAACCAAGTCATCGTCGTGCTATTTGTTAGTAATATATGAGAGATGTCCTAAGGCAATTGCCTTATGTTTGAACCATTTATATGATAAATGAAGATTCACTATTTGAGTATACATGTTTTCATGTATTTGATTAGATCTTAAACTCATTTACTGAATGTCCACGATACGATTCACAGCATGAGAGAATTTGTGATTGGATCACAACTAGTGAGTATCACTACATGTGTAATTGTGATGTATCAGAATTATCCCTAGTCGATGAATTGATGGATTTGGACACCATTGATTCTATCGAGACTAGCATGAGGTATACTCCTTGGTGTATCCAAGCAGCTGATTCTCACTGGCTGGAGACATTGTGATGTCCGGAGTTGATCGTGGATGCTAGTTATGGTAACTAGTTCATTGGAGTGACCAGCCGTAAGACTTCATATGGTTCTCTGCATATATAGATATGTCAATGAAGTTCTTACTGCAGCTTAAGTGAGATGTTCCTTTGACTTGCGGTATTCAAGTCATCTTGATCATAAAGACTTATGCTTTGACATCTTAAGCAAGCATCTCTGAGGAGATGTGGACCTGGGATGATTGGGTATAAGTCGAAGTGATCGAAGGTGTTTGAATAGCCTATAAAGGATTCACCACTCCTAACGAAGAGATGTATACCCATGGCCTCTCGTCGGATTGTTACTAAAGTCTTTGGCCAAAGTATTACATGTTTAGAGTAAGGTACTCTTCGATACATGTGCAGTAACTAGAATCCGTAGGACAAGGAAATGATACTTGGGCTAGGTGTGACGTAGTCAACCTAGTGGGGACTGACACTATAGACAATGTCCTGATCCAAGTGGGTATAAGATGAGTGAAGGGAATGGGGCACGATTCATTCGAGCTGCTGAAGGGTTTCATAAATAGTTCTGGATCAACCGTTGATCTTTTCAGTTAATTGGGGATCATGATGTACTACTAGGTGCCACTCATGATCGTTCTATAATTAATGGTTAATTATAGATGACCAACATAAACCGAGAACCTATTTGGGCATACGCACAACGAGCGTAATCCGAATGATTTAAAACGAGCTTGAGAATGAGATTCTCAGACCGAGAGAAACTAGGTTTGGTTGGACCAAACATGGAGCGAGCATGAAATTGTTTCAGTCGCAATGGAAGCGTGGATGGGTCGTGTCTTATGAAGACATGATGGATGAACCAAATTGGTTTGGTTCTAATCCAATGGAGGAGAATAAACCAAAGGGGTTTGATTTGTCTTAAACTAATGAACCAAAGTTGGTTCGGTTCGTTTTAACTTAAAATAAACCATCAAGGTATGGTTTATTTTAACTTAAATTAATGGAGCAGGTTAATGGACTTTTGGTTATGATCCGATAACCATTAAGAGAATTTGTTCTCTATAAAATAGGGCTTAAGGGTTTTTGTTAATCCCTAATTCTTGCAACCCTAAAGTTGTCGCCCACCCTCACCCTCTTCTCCAAGTGGTCGGAGCCAACTTCTTGCCGCCGCCCACCGCCGCCCAAAGCTCCTTGCTGGCATCCAGTAGCTGCCGTCCTCTCCCCTTGCCGGTGTCGAGCTGCTGCCGGAGGAGCTCCGGTGATCTCCTTTGGGTCGGGCGACAAGGTGAGCTTCAACCTTCCTTATTTGGCCAGCCCTTATTCCTCCACCAAAGTTGTCCAGTTTTCTGGATAGCTTGTTTCCTTCTTGTCGGAGCGTCATTTGGATGACGTTTGGAGCTTAGACAGCGGTAGCCTTGTTGGGGATTCAATCTCCGGTAATCCTCATAGGTGGAGGACGAAGGATTCGTCAAACGGTTGACGAATACCTCTCCGGAGAAGCGAGTTTTTGAGGACTTATTCTGGATCCGAATTTTGATTCGGATCGTGATCTTCTCTTGATCATATCGTCTTCAACACGAGGCTAGTAACCCATACAAAGATGAGGCTCGTGACTTTGTGAAGTCATCCCGAAGATACTCGGCGTTGATACGGATAGAGACGATTCTAGCGAGGATCGCTCCGGTTGATGTCTTTCCCGCTGCACGTGATACGTCAAGTATACGTAGTATAAATTTCCTTTTATTGCAAAATTTGAATTTACGGTTATGTCTACACATATTGTACTATGCATGCATGTGGTGTGTGTGTTGTAATAAATTAGATTTATTATTTTATTCCTTCCGCTGTGCACATGTTTACGAAACATGTTCGAACACACACTCGCCGCGGTGCCGGAAACCCAACAGTGGTATCAGAGCCCAGGTTGTGTTTCGACATAATCGTAAAATTGTTTTGCGATTGTCATAATGGTATTTCTGGAAATTTTCTACTTTTGGAAAGTTAGAAGTATTTATGGAAATTTTTAATTTTGGAAAGTCTAGAAGTATTTATGAAAATCTTCTACTTTTGGAAAGTTGGAAGTATTTATAGAAATTGATATTTTCCATAAATAAAATATTTGATTAGATTTAGAAATTTGTTTCATAATTTAATCTTGATTTGATTTGGGAAATCAAATCTTAAAAATATTTTATTTCCATAAGTAGTTTTGATGATTTAGGAAATTGGTTTCCTAAATTGACTTTCCTTAATCAACTATTTCCACAAATAAAATGTGTGATTAGATTTGGAAATTTGTTTCCTAATTTTATCATGATTTGATTTGGAGAATCAAATCTTAAACATATTTTATTTCCATAAATAGTTATGACATATAAGGAAATTTTGTACATGACATAATTGTATGTCATGTAATTGCATTAGATGCATATCATTATGTCATGCGTGTCGTGACATGTAGATGTATGCCATGTATGCCATGCTATGTAGATAATAGTTATTTGCATGCAAAGAGGATGAGACATAAAAACCCTTACTCAATATTAAAGCCTACACCTTCCTTTAATATGGTTAGAACCAGAGTTCTGTTTCTTGTTCGGGTTGTTGGACTCTCTCCAAGCCCGGCTCGAACCCGAACATGTTCAAACCATGGAATAGTTTAATACTAATATGGTAAGAGTCAGAGGTCAATCGTTAGCTTTGGTTGTTGGACTCTCTCCAAGCCGGGCTAATTGGTTGAATGTGCTCTAACCATATTAAAACTATTTCTCGATTAATGGGTTGGCTTTAACCTGCAGCATCGACTTGTTGGACTCTCTCCAAGGTCGATGTGAAGGGAGGTGAAGTTGGGTGTTATGCATATGATGCATACTTGTTAATGTGTTAACAACCCGATGTATGTGTGAACATTCAATAAGTTGATAGCACATTGTGATAGTTGCATATATGTGATATGCAAACGGTATATTTGATACCTACCATCGTAGTTATGAATGACTTGTTGGACTCTCTCCAAGGTTTTTATATCTATGTTGGATATCAGCCCATTCGGAGATGGACCTACGATCTTCCGAAGTGATTTTGGGGTTTTTGAAATTTGAAAAATGAATGAGATTTATAAATGTATGTTGATGCATTTTAAAATCATTTTTTCATATATTCTCGTTTTGTATTTCTAATTTAATCTATTGATCATGATGTCTTTGAATTTGTGTTCCATTTTAGATTCAAATATATTGACTGAGCCTAACTTACTGGACTGGCTTAGAAACTTGAGAATTGTTCTCAAGGCGGAAAAGCTAGCGTATGTCCTCGAAGCGCATCTTCCCGCCCGTCCTAGTGACAATGCAACTCTAGACCAATTGTTATCCTATCAAAAATATGTGACTGATTCTGAAATGGCGAGTTGCATCATGTTAGACACGATGGTACCTGAGCTGTGGAAATAGCATGAGCATATGGATGCTCATACCATAGTCTTTCAACTTTATGAGTTGGTTGATGAGCAAGTGAGATTCGAAAGGTTCGAAGTCTCCAAGCTCCTCTTAATCTCTAAGATGCAAGAAGGTTCATCTGTGGTACTGCTCAACATGCTGAAGACTGTGGAGTCTTCTGTGAAGCATGAGCAGGGGACAGTGTTGTAAGTTGATTCCTCAAAGAAAGGTTCTAAGAGGAAGTCAAAAGAATAGCAGAAGGGGAAGAAAAAGGCAAAAAAAGGCAGAACTATTAGAATGTATATTGAAAGCATAGCTCTTTTTGTATGAACATTTTATTTTGAAATAAGAATCACATGATGATTGTTTGCACTTTATATATGTGTGCATATTGTCTAATATTTTACATTGTAGATAACATGGTGCTTGGTGTGGCACAGAAGATCATGTTATCAGTCCCTTGTAAAATATAAGTAGAGGCTCACAACCAAGATGGTTTTGGACAAACCATTAGCATGGTTGTAGTGTAGCTTGGTATTGTTTTGTCTTGAACATAGAGTTACACTAGTACACTTAGGTGCATTGAGCAGGACCGACATAGAGGTGATTCAATTTAGTACTGACTACATAATTGAATCGGACCTCGGATATTATGTTGTGCATGCTCTTAATCCCGATATAATAATGGGTACATGTACTTAGTATTTATTTCTTTGATTTACCAGAGGGTGAGATTTAGATGGATTAAATCAATATGCCCGGTAAGTTGGGAAATAATATTATTTACATGGTGTGCCATTGATTATAGGAGGAAACTGTGTCCTATATATTAGGTTGATGATGTCCCCTTGAGAAGCTCATAAGGTTCATCATGTAAACCCAGCTGGTTGACTTAGTCAACATGATGATAAGGTTGAGTGGTACTACTCGAGGAATTAGATGTTAATTAATTGATGGTCAGTAAATCAATTAATTGACGGACATTCGATATCTTAAACACGGGGAGATTAATGTACAAATAATATATGGAGCCCATATTGATTTATGGGGGTTGGTGAGGTAGTTCAATGATGATCCTCTAGTGGAATGGAATATCATTGATGGATCAAGTTAGTGTGGTTCCGATCCATCGGGTGGCCAAGACCCAACTCCTCCTTATGGTCCCTATCGTAGCCTAATATAATCCTTGTGAAGTCTAGATCCAAGAATGTAAAACAAAACCTAGAACCAACGGTTGGGATTAAATCCCTAGATCCGATGGTTGGATGAAACCCTAGAACCAACGGTTTGGATTAAATCCCTAGATCCGATGGTTAGGATGAAACTCTAGAATCGACGGTTAGGATTAAATCCCTAGATCCGACGGTTGGGATAAAACCCTAGATCCGATGGTTGGGATGAAACCTTAGATCCGACGGTTGGGATGAAATTCTAGATCCGACGGTTGGGATTAAACCCTAGATCCGACGATTGGGATAAAACCCTAGATCCGACGGTGGAGATTAAATCCCTAGATCCGACGGTGGAGATTAAAGGAGGCTTAAGCCTAATTCTATAAATAAGGGGCTTAGGCTTGGGCGGCAAAGGGAGAGAATTTCGAATTGGAGTTAGGGTTTGGCTCATCCACAAGTGGGCGGCTAGGGTTTTGGAGCAAAGAAGTGGGCGGCAACTTTTCTTCCTTCTAGATTGTTGCCGGCGCCCATCCTCCTCCATCAAGACTTGGCCGGCGCCCATCCTAGAGGACTCTCCCTTCTTCCTTGGACGGTGGTTCTCCTTCCATTGGTGGCAGTTGCTCTTCATACTCCAATTCTCCTTGGTGGTGGCGGCAACACTTCTTGAAGTTGGCGGCAAGATCATCCAATTGTTCCTTGGCGATTGCACCAAGTTCCATAATTTGGTGGCCGGTTCTAGATAGGAAGGTATTTGTTGTTTCTTCTCTTTGTTCGCAGCGGACAAGGTAGAGAAGAAAGCGATCTAGAAGGCTTCTACTCGTGGAGGATCTTCGTCCACACGTCGTCCACGAGAAGGATAGGACATACGTTAGAAGATCGTAAGGTATAAAGTTATTATTAACTTTATTTACAGATCTGACCATATTCTTTAATATTTTGATTATGCATGTGTGTGTATGAATATGTATTGTATAATCATGGACCCCGAAGACAAACACAAAAACCGGCGATCCATCCGTCGTCTCTTCCGCGGCTAACCAACTAGAAGAGTTGTGTTGCTTGAACAACTAGTTTATTCAAGCGACCACTCAAGTTGTTAGCACGACGACGAAATGGTTGTGCTAAGGAAGCTCATCCTATCCAGATTAATTCTTTCATTAGTGAAAATTTTAATCCGGGGACATGGGAGCCAATGAGCCTCCGAAGCATCCACCTACAATTGGTATCAAAGCCAAGATTTTCGATTTTGTGTGTTATGGATTCGGTTAATTTTTATGCATATTTCATATATTATATGTGTCGGATAATAGTAGGATATGCGTAGTTTAACTCTTTGGTTGCAGGCATAAGATCCGACTATTATGGCCATGTGTGTGTATGTGAATGGATGTGTGTAAAAATTTATTATTTGAATCCTCGGGGTTGACGAGGATAGATTAGTATTTAATTTTTGTAATTAAATACGGCATTGTTTAGCCGCTCATTTTAGTTTAATTCGATCTAGATGATTTGTACACTCCTTCGTAGAGTATAGGATCGATGGATGTAAATTAAAATGTTTTATCTCGGCTCGGAACTCTTTGGTGACTTGCGCACGGGAAAAGATGGAGCGGACGAGGTGGCGACACGACGGGATGAATATTGGAGGACAATTCCATAATAGTTGGAAAAAATTCTATTTTTTCCATATTTATTGCTTATTTGTTTTAAATGCATGTTGTGTATGTTTTAAAATTCCTCAGTTTTAATTTACTAAGTGGGAGAGGGACATTTTAATTAATTCCCGCGGCCTCCATTACAATTTGACGTGTGATGCAACAAACTTGCGCTTTGGCTCTGAGTGCCTTCCTCTCCATCGGATGAGTTTGTTTGCGGATCACTAGGTCAAATAATAGTTATAGGAAATTATTAAGGAGCGTGTGTACTTCCCCATCGGTAAGGCACATAATCCAAAATAATTCCCTTAGTATCGTGTAATGGTGCACACTTAGATGCAAATTAAAAGTATCCTCCCCATCGGAGTCACTGCTTTTATTTGTAGGGCCAAAGAGGAACCAACTATTAATTTTATTTTTCAAAAAGTAAGGTTGACAAGATAATAAAATTAATGGGTAAAACCTCCTCTTACAAATGCAGAATTCATATACGTCCACACTACGTGACATGCGATATTCTCGGTGTTTTGAGGTGTTGGTTGATTTCGGAATTTTATTGTTTTTGAGGAATCAATAATATTTGAAATCTAATATTTTGATCATTGTGATTTTTAGGATTTTCAAATGGCTTTCAACCCACTTGCTGTGATTTTAAAAGAAAACAAACTTACTGGTCCAAACTACATTGATTGGAAAAGAATCCTGGATATTGTCTTAACTGCGGAGGAGTACAAATTTGTACTCTTCGAGGTCTGTCCTCCTAAGCCCTCCGATGACTCTGATGAAAAGGAGAAAGAACGTTATAAGAAATGGGTCAAGGCAGATGAGATGGCGCGGTGTTACATTTTGGCATCTATGTCAAATGTGCTGCAACATCAGCATCAGGCCATAGCCACAGCTTATGACATGATGTTCAATCTCAAGGAACTTTTCGGACATCAGAGTAGGGCGGCTAGGCAGGAGGCAATGAGAAACTTGATGACGACCTCCATGATCGAGGGAACACCCGTTAGAGATCATGTTCTCAAGATGATGGCTCATCTTAATGAGATGGAAGTCCTCGGAGATGAGATCGATGGGGAAAGCCAGGTCGATATCATTCTCGCCGCTTAGGAGTTTTGAGCCCGCCAACTACAACATGAACAAGAGGTTGTATTTGTTGCGAGCTTCCGATGTAACTCCAGCAGAGGGGCTTTTTCACGAGCACTCAAGCCATGGTCGCTGAAGGTTTCTTCCTCTAAACCGAAAGGTAAGAAGAAGAAGAAGCAAGGTGGAGCGAAGAAAGTGGCAGTGGGACCTCAGGCAGGAGTGAAGAAGCCGAAAGGCAAGTGCTTCACTTGCAAGCAGACTGGACATTGGAAGGCGGACTGTCCTCGCCGAAAGAACAAAGGTATATCTTCTTGTTTAGTTGTTGAAACATGTTTAGCGGTGTTATCTACCAGTGCCTGGTGTGTAGATACAGGAGCCACTGATCATGTCTGCAATACTTTGTAGGGGTTCCAGGAAACCCGATGACTAGCTGAGGGAGAGATTACCGTCTTCATGGGCAATGCTTCAAAGGTGGCGGCTATTGCAGTGGGAGACGTTTATTTATCTTTTGATAGGAATAAAGTTTTGGTTTTGAGAAATTGTCTTTATGTACCTACTTTTAGAAAGAATTTAATTTCAGTTTCTAAATTGTTTATGGATGGATATTCTGTTTCTTTTAATGACAAAGTGGTTATAAAAAGGAATAGGGAGATTATCTGTTCTGGTACATTGGTTGGCAATTTATATACTCTTGAACCAGAAACTCCCACGATGCATATAGAAGTCAATAACTCATCTTCTAAGTCTAATAAGAGAAAAGAACCTTCGCAAATGAACCAGACATATCTTTGGCATCTAAGGCTTGGTCATATTAACCTAAGCAGAATTCAAAGGTTGATAGCTGATGGACCTTTGGGTTCATTAGTGGTGGAGGATCTCCCAACCTGCGAATCTTGCTTGGAAGGTAAAATGACCAAGAGGCCTTTCAAGGCCAAGGGGTATAGAGCCAAAGATGTGTTAGAATTGGTTCATTCTGATTTGTGCGGTCCTATGTCTATCTAGGCAAGAGGTGGTTTTGAATATTTCGTCTCTTTTATAGATGATTATTCAAGATATGGATACATTTACTTGATGCGCCGCAAGTCTGAATGCTTTGACAGGTTCAAAGAATTCCAGGCTGATGTGGAGAACCGTCAAGGTAAGAGTATCAAGACCCTACTATCTGATCGTGGTGGTGAGTACCTCTTGGGAGAGTTTAGGAATTACTTATCAGAGGCTGGGATTCAATCCCAATTTTTTGCACCTGGCACACCCCAGTAGAATGGTGTAGCGGAGCGAAGGAATAGGACTCTTATAGAGATGGTCAGATCGATGATGAGTTATTCTGAGTTACCTGTTTCGTTCTGGGGGTATGCGCTGGATACGGCAATGTATACTCTGAACTTGGTTCCATCTAAATCAGTACCTTCTACCCCTGTAGAATTGTGGACTGGGCGAAAGCCTAGTCTGAGACATATTCGGATATGGGGGAGTCCAGCACATGTGCTGAAGGCTGATGCTGGTATGTTGGATCCTCGTACAGATGTGTGCATGTTTATTGGCTACCCTAAGGGAACAAAAGGTGGTTTGTTTTATAATCGTAGAGATCAGAGGGTGATCGTTAGCACGAACGCCAGATTTCTAGAGGAGGATTATGTAATGAGCCACAAGCCTAAGAGTAGGATTTTTCTTGAGAAGTTGACAGGGGAAGTCCCGACTTCAGTACCACCAGTACAAGAGGAGATACCACAAGTCACTGCACCACGTGTCACAGAGCATACACAGAAGGCACCTCGTCGTAGTGGGAGGGTTGTTAGACAACCCGAGAGATTCATGTTTTTGAGAGAGTCTTTGGACTTAGTCCCTGGTGAACATGAACCTGATCCCTGGACATATGACGAGGCACTCCATGATAGAGATGTGGTATCTTGGCAACAAGCGATGAATTCAGAGATAGAATCTATGGATTCTAATCAAGTCTGGGAGCTAGTAGAACTACCCGATGGTGTAAAAACCATTGGATGCAAGTGGATCTACAAGAGAATGAGAGGAGTAGACGGGAAGGTTGAGACCTTCAAAGCTAGGCTTGTTGCAAAAGGGTATACTCAGAAAGAGGGCATCGATTATGAGGAGACCTTTTCGCCGGTAGCTATGCTTAAGTCTATCCGGATTCTCTTATCTATAGCTGCTCATATGGATTATGAGATTTGGCAGATGGATGTCAAGACAGCTTTCCTTAACGGAAGCCTTGAGGAGAACATCTATATGCGGCAACCAGAGGGATTCTTTGCTAAAGGCAAAGAGCATCTTATATGTAAGCTTAATTGGTCCATTTATGGATTGAATCAAGCTTCTAGATCATGGAACATCCCCTTTGATGAGCTAATCCAGTCATATGGATTAATTCAAAATCCGGATGAGCCTTGTGTATACAAGAGATGTGACGGAAACGTAGTGGTGTTTCTTGTACTATACGTAGATGATATTTTGTTAGTTGACAACAATATCAAAGTGTTATCAGACGTAAGGGTATGGTTGTTCAAACAGTTTGACATGAAGGACTTGGGAGAAGTGGGACACATCCTTGGGATCAAAGTTATAAGGGATCGCATGAAAAGGATATTGTGCTTATCTCAAGCTTCATACATTGACACTATCCTTGATCGTTTTAGCATGCAGAACTCCAAGAAAGGTTTTCTACCTTTTAGGCATGGAGTACCTTTATCTAAAGAGATGTGTCCCAAAACATCAAAGGAGATAGAGGACATGAAGGTGGTTCCTTATGCTTCGGCAGTAGGAAGCCTCATGTATGCTATGCTATATACGAGACCAGATATCTGCTTTGCCGTGGGCATGGTTAGCAGATATCAGAGTAATCCTGGACAGGGACATTGGACTGCGGTAAAGCATATATTGAAGTACCTGAGAAGGACTAGGGATTATATGCTGGTTTACCGGGCAGATCAATTAGTCCCTGTGGGTTACACAGATTCTAATTTCCAATCAGATAGAGATAACAGTAAGTCTACCTCGGGGTTTGTGTTTACCTTTGGAGGTGGAGCCATAGTATGGAGGAGTGTCAAGCAGAAATGTGTGGCGGACTCTACCATGGAAGCTGAGTATGTGGCAGCCTCTGAGGCAGCCAAGGAAGCTGTATGGCTCAGGAACTTCTTGATGGACTTGGATGTGATTCCTGGTTTTCCCAGAACTATCACAATTTATTGTGATAACAGTGGTGCAGTTGCAAACTCGAAGGAACCACGAGCCCATAAGGCGAGTAAACACTTAGAGCACAAGTACCACCTGATACGAGAGATCGTAAAGCGAGGAGAAGTAGCTGTCGCCAAGATTGCATCATAGGATAACCTGGCAGATCCATTCACTATGGCCCTTCCAGCGAAAGCGTTTGATGGGCATGTGGAGGACATGGGGATCAGATGTATGGCAGTGTGATGACAACATAGTCTTTTAGTATAAGTGAGAGATTGTTGGAATGTATACTGGAAGCCTAGCTCTTTTTGTATGAACATTTCTATTTTGAAATAAGAATCACATGATCATTTTTTACACTTTATATATTTATTATATGTGTGCATATTGTCTAATATTTTACATTGTAGATAACATGGTGCTTGGTGTGGCACAGAAGATCATGTTATCAGTCCCTTGTAGAATATAAGTAGAGGCTCACAACCAAGATGGTTTTGGACAAACCATTGGCATGGTTGTAGTGTATCTTGGTATTGTTTTGTCTTGAACATAGAGTTGCACTAGTACACTTAGGTGCATTGAACAGGACCGACATAGAGGTGATTCAATTAATTGTTGACTACATAATTGAATCGGACCTCGGATATTATGTTGTACATGCTCTTAATCCCGATATAATAACGGGCAAATGTACTTAGTATTTATTTCTTTGATTTACCAGAGGGTGAGATTTAGATGGATTAAATCAATATGCCCGGTAAGTTGGGAAATGATATTATTTACATGGTGTGCCGTTGATTATAGGAGGAAACCGTGTCCTATATACTAGGTTGATGATGTCCCCTTGAGGAGCTCATAAGGTTCATCATGTAAACCCAGCTGGTTGACTTAGTCAACATGATGATAAGGTTGAGTGGTACTACTCGAGGAGTTAGATGTTAATTAATTGATGATCAGTAAATCAATTAATTAACGGACATTCGATATCTTAAACACGGGGAGATGAATGTACAAATAATATATGGAGCCCATATTAATTTATGGGGGTTGGTGAGGTAGTTCGATGATGATCCTCTAGTGGAATGGAACATCATTGATGGATCAAGTTTGTGTGGTTCCGATCCATCGGGTGGCCAAGATCCAACTCCTCCTCATGGTCCCTATCGTAGCCTAATATAATCCTCGTGAAGTCTAGATCCAAGGATGTAAAACAAAACTCTAGAACCAACGGTTGGGATTAAATCCCTAGATCCGATGGTTGGGATGAAACCCTAGAACCAACGGTTGGGATTAAATCCCTAGAATTGACGGTTGGGATTAAATCCCTAGAATCGACGGTTGGGATTAAATCCCTAGATCCGACGGTTGGGATGAAACCCTAGATCCGACGGTTGGGATGAAACCCTAGATCCGACGATTGGGATAAAATCCTAGATCCGACGGTTGGGATGAAACCCTAGATCAGACGGTTGGGATAAAACCCTAGATCCGACGGTGGAGATTAAATCCCTAGATCCGACGGTGGAGATTAAAGGAGGCTTAAGCCCAATTCTATAAATAGAGGGCTTAGGTTGGGAGGCAAGAATGGTTCATTTTGGATTAGGGTTTTGCCTCTCAAGTGTTTTAGGCGGCTAGGGTTTTGGGGTGGTTTGGGCGGCAACAAGGAAGGTGATTAGGGTTTCTTTCTTTTCTCCTTGGTGGCCGGCGCTCACTCCTTCCTTCTCCTAGCTTTGGCCGGCGCTCTTCCTCCTCCTTTGCTCCTTGGTGGCCGGCGATTCTCCATCTTCTTGGTGGCCGACGCTTCTCTAACCTCTAGGTGGTGGCGGCAACATTCTTCATGGCCTTCGACGCATCCATCCATTCCTTCCGGCAAGGTTACATCGAGCTCCTTTGCTTGGTGGCCGGTTCTAGAAAGGAGAAGTTTTTTTTGGTTCTTCTCTTTGTTTGCAGCGAACAAGGAAGGGAAGAACGCGATCTAGAAGGCTTCTACTCGTGGAGGATCTTCGCCCACACGTCGTCCACGAGGAGGATAGGACATACGGTAGAAGATCGTGACGTATAAAAGTTTTACAACTTTATTTTCTGATCTTAGCATGTTCTTTTATGTGTTGATTATACAAGTGTGCATTTGTATATATTTTGTATAATCATGGACCCCGAAGATAAACACAAAATCTGGCGATCCGTCCGTCCTCTTTTCCGCGGCTAACCAACTAGAAGAGTTGTGTTGCTTGAACAACTAGTTTGTTCAAGCAATCACTCAAGTTGTTAGCACGACGACGAATTGGTTGTGCTAAGGACACTCATCCCATCCGGATTAGTTCTTTCATTAGTGAAAATTTTAATCCGGGGACATGGGAGTCAATGAGCCTCCGAAGCAACTACCAATAGATCATTCATGCATTAATTAAAATTGAGTTAAGGATTATGACATGATTTGAAGTCTCATCTATAAGGGAGTCAAAGAGAGTTGCCTAGAAAATGCATGAGGCCATAATAACCCTAATCCCACATCTCACAATTACATTGACTTGTGTGTACATAATACATCTTAGATACATGTGAGATGTTTGGAAAATAAGTTAAGTTCAAGGTGCATAGATAGTGCATCTAGATGAACTTAAACTTATCTCAATCATCAATATGAATCATGAGGAAAGCTATTGTACAAGTCATGTACAACTAGCCAATAGTCTATGGTTCAAAATAGGTTTTTAAAATAATTTTAAAATCACTTTAGAAAACCTTGGTGAAGTCTATCTTTTGATAGCAATCAACATTGAAGAAGTTGATACAAAGTAAATCAAAAACATTAAAGTTTTAATGGTTTTTGAACTTTGTATCAATCTCCTATTTTAATGGTTAAAATATTTTTCAAATAATTTTCACCCATTTTATTGGTCATAAGTATTATACGTATAAAGTTTCATGATTTTTTGAATTACGTATAATTATTTATGAATTTTTGAAATTCATTTCTGATAACTGAAATTCGGAATTTCAGTTATCAGTCGACTGCCACATGATGGCAGTCGACTAATGAGCACTTCAGTCGACTGATTTCTGAGACAATCGACTGATAAGTTCATTTCGGGAAAAACAAGGTTGTTTAGCCCATTTTCAGCTACGGTAAAGTTCCCTAACCACTCCTAACTCTAGGATATACTTTAGGAAGCATTATAAAGGGTGAAAATCCATTGGATATGAATTAGGAGAGTTGTTAGGGTGATGTATCAAATTTAAGGGGTTGGAAAGTTCAATATAGAACTTTAGACCTTATTTTTGATGGTTTAGAGTTCCTATTGGCGTAGGGACTTCCCAAGGACATTGTTGGTGCAATGGTCAAGGGGGAGCAAGCCTTTAGGGGGAGGTATCCCTTATAGGATGATGGATGGTATCTTTCCTCATAAAGAGGAAAATGGAACTTTGAGATACCCAATTTGGAAATTAGGAGGTTATAGGATTGCCTCTCTTGAGTGATATGGGACTTATCACTAGGAAGATTGTAGGCACCCTAGGTATTTTTGGACCAAGGGGGAGATTGTAAGATCTCATTGGGACATGAGACATTGATCTCCTTGGAGAGAACCTTTTTGATGTTAGTCAAAAAGGGAGAGAATGTTTTGGGAGAAATATTAGGAAAATTTATTGGGTTATCAATTTGGGATAATTGGCAAGAAGATTTGAGTTAGTGTTCTAACTCAAAGGTATGTGGTTTTGTCAAACATCAAAAAGGAGGAGATTGTTGGTGCAATCGACCTAGGTCACGATTGACCAGACTCGAGATTGACTCGAGCGATGTTTTGATGTTTGACATGAAGGTTTGACATTGATGTCTGATAATGTTTTGGGGAGATTGTTGGTGCAATCGACCCGGGTCATGATTGATCGGACTCGAGTTTGACTCAAGAGGGGATTTTGATGGTTGACTTTGTCATGGAAAGTCCAAGTCTTGAGTATTTGGCATGTAAAGTCCAACATGGGTGGGCAAGGGAAAGTCCAAGCTTGAGTCTTGGCATTTGGAAAGTCCAAGGGTGTAGTCTTGGCAGTGAAAGTCCAAGT
Source organism: Wurfbainia villosa (assembly GCA_025175895.1). NCBI lineage: Eukaryota > Viridiplantae > Streptophyta > Magnoliopsida > Zingiberales > Zingiberaceae > Wurfbainia > Wurfbainia villosa. The sequence continues at coordinate 56,461,224 of CM045988.1, forward strand.
CATGAGTACTTCACAATTGGAAAGTCAAAGGGGCTTGATATTGGCGGCATAAAGTCCAAGGGTGAAGTCTTGGCAGCATAAGTCCAATAGTTGGCGGCGTAAAGTCCAAGAGGAGTCTTGACAGCGTAAATCCAATGTACCTTGGCAGTGTAGACACCGTTAGCATGACAGAGCCGATGGAAACACTTGAAGGCTAGCGCATGGATGACTTGGAGGGATCTGATAGGCGCAAGGATGACGGAGGTGGCTAGAGGGCTTAGGTATAGGCTAATGGTGGTCTAGCAAGTATGGGGGAACCATACCTGGGTTAAAATCTCATGTTTGAGGTGTATCAGTCGACTGGTACCATGTGGCAGTCGACTGGTGTGAGTCAACTAGGGTTTGACTACGGGAAGTGTCCTAGCAGTCGACTGTCAGAGGTGGGCAGTCGACTGCTGGCCTGAGTAGTCGACTGATGGCAAAAATTTTAGGCACAGAATGTTCTCCAGTCGAGTAATATGCCCGACCACTCGACTGGTTGAGACATCAGTCGACTGATGGTGCATCCATTGGATTTTTCCAGCGTTGATGTAGCCATTGTCTCATGACAACAGTGGCATCAGTCGACTGATGGTCCCGAGCAAATGACTGATAGACGAAAATCCATCCCGATTGTAGGTTATAAAAGTAGCTCAGAAGAGGGATTTTGGCAAGCATTTCTTGAGGAGTTTTGGGGCGAATTGTTGGTGTGATTCAGGGTCTCCAAGTGCAACTCAAGCAACCACAAAGCAAGCAATCCAAAAGCTCTTGTAAAGTTGTTTTCTTTACTTATATTCCATTTTATTGTTGTATCTTGTTTGTATTTGTTTCTTACTATTGTAAGAGTTATTGTACGAGGTTTCTCCACCTCCAGATTGTTCCGAGAAGGAGCTTATTTGATTAGTAGTGCGTGCTTGCATTGCTAGGGCTTTTAGAGCCCAATCCGTGGAGTAGGAACCATTTGGTTCCGAACCACATTATATTCTTGCGTTGTGATTGTGTTTCTTGTTATTTCTATTTTTTATTATTATTCCACTATGCTAACAAGAGTGTAGACGATCAAACGCGAATTAATTCCATCGACGCATCGAAATGCGCTATTCACCCCCCCCCCTATAGCGGCCACCGAATCCTCAATATGAACCAAAGTTAAATGTTAGGATTCACTTGTGTTCTAATATCAGTGTTAAGTGTGCAGGCTTAATAGGAAGTCCTAGTAGGTCGTGTTGATCGGATACTAGGTATGTATCTTGACAGATCAGGAGGATCGGACACCAGACATGAAGTTCAGATGGGTCGCGTGGATCAGACATTTAACATGAAGACCGGTTAGGTTGGGAGGTCAGGTAGACCATACAGTTGGTGGAAGGCCTGGTGAGTCAGATCGGATGTCAAGAGTGGTAAATCCGGCAGGTAGCCGGCAGGTAAGCCTCAAGTGAAGAGGTGAGGCCGAGTCCTCTCTAGAGGGACAAAGCTAGGAGACGATCCGACGAAAAGTCCGCGTGGGACTTAGTAGTCGAGATCGAGCAATATTACTATTGCTATCGCATTTTATATTATCTATTTGTATTAATCCTGTTTTGTAGGGATCAGTCGACTGAAGTTCATTCGACTGGATATGCATCAGTCAACTAAATACCTATTTGGTAGGATCAGCTGGTGATCAATCAGAGATCGTGCAACGCAGATGGAAAGGGTTTCAGTCGACTAAAGGGTTTAAGTTGACTGAAGAGGCAAATTTCTCGATGCGGAGCCGAGTGATGTGGAGTCGACTGGGGAGGTTTTAGTCGACTGGAAGACCATGAATTCCATATCAACGGGCTGATGTGGAGTCGACTGGAAGGCATTCTAGTCGACTGGAAAAGGTTTATAAAATATGTGCTCGACCAGATCCAAGCAACACATTTGAACTACATCGAAGTGCTGCCAAAATTCTTACTTGTCCACACAAATTCTTACTCCACGAACAAAGTGATATTCTGACACTCCGCGACTACTTCTTGATCCATTTAAGTGTCAGTATAAAGTTTTTGTATTTCATTTATTTATTTTCGCTTACTATACTTAATTTCAAGAGTGGGTAGTCTGTTACCCATCTTTATTCTTTAAAAAAAAAAAGTGAAACCCTCCGAAGTCAAGTGTTCTCGAGTCAGAGGGGATTTAGTGAATTGCCCATCAAGGTAGCTCTCGAGAGAGCTACGGGCCTTGGACTAGCAACCCAGTCAGGGTTGTGAACCAAGTAAAATAAAAGCATCATTATTTTTATTTCTACTGCATACTCGCAATTATTCTAATTGTTCTAAATTAAAATAAATTTTTAATACTCTGAGATTCACCCCCCTCTCTTGGAAAAACACAATCCTACATTGACTAGGGGTAAGACCAATTGATTGGTAGGCGAAAAATGTCCATTGTGGAGCTTATATAAAAGGAGGGTGTGATGGAGTTCTTCGGTGTCGACTTCTGAGGGTTTTGAAGGGGAAATATTGTTGTGATTTCAGACCTTCAAGGCATTCAAAAGCAACCAAAAGTAATCAAGTATTCAAGCATTTTTTTGTCACATGTTTGTTACAATATTTTATTTTTATTCTTTACACTTGTTGTATTGTTGCATAAGCTCCAGGTTTTGTAAGAGGTTTCTCCACCTTTGGTGTCATTCCAAGAAGGAGAAGTATTAGTGGTGGTATATAGCTAGAGTTCGGTTGTGGAGTAGGAACTAGGGTCCCGAACAATATAAAATCTTGGTGTTGTGATTTGTGCTTGTATTTATATTTGTTTCTATTTTGTATTTTGTATTCCGCTGCTATATTAACATTTTGTAGGCAGCAATCACGAACGAAATCAAAAAGAGAGTTTGAATCAATGCTATTCTCCCCTCTCTAGCGAACATCATTGTCCCAACACTACAAAATACATCGAAATAGCGACGAAATTTAGCAACAAAAATAATTTGTTGCAAATTTGCAACGAATTGAAAATTTCGTCTCAAATTAGTAACGAAATTTCCAACAAAAATTTTTTTGTTGAAAACATAAAAACATTTGTAACAAATTAAATTTCATTGCAAAATTCATCACAAATTTGCAACAAAATTGATTTTTCATCGCAAATTTGAGACGAAAAATCAATTTCTTTGCAAAATTTTGCAATAAAATATATATTCATCGCAGAATTTGCAACGAAATTGGGATTTGATGCAAACTTTGGGATGAATTCTATTTTCGTAGCAAATTTTGCAACGAATCTAGAATTCATTGAAAATATTGTGACAAATTTTGCGACAAAATATTTTCATTGGAAATTTTCAATTATTTTTCAAAAAAGACAATGACGGGATTTAAGAAATTTGTAACAAATTTAATATTCATCACTAATTTGGCAATGAATTTACTTTTTTTCACTAATTTGGTTACGAATTTACTTTCAGACGCCAATTTTACGATGAAAATTAAAATTCAACATAGAATTTTGCGATGAAATATAAATTCATCGCAGAATTTGCAACGATTTATTAATTCGTTGAAAATTTTACGATAATTTTAGCGATAAAAATATTTCGTTGGATTTTTTAATTGGCGACGAATATTATATTCATCGCCAATTGTCGACGAATATCTTATTCATCGTTAATTCAGCAATGAATATCGTATTCATCGCCAATTCTGCGATGAATACTATATTCGTTGCCGAATTGGCGACGAATATTACAACGAATTATACATCGTTATCGATTTCCCCTGATCACCCCTTCCCCCCTTTTATCTTCTCACGCGCTCGCTCCCTGATCCCCTCAGGTACGCCTCTCCTCTTCCACCGGCCTCTTCCTCCACTACCATTGTCAGAGCACCCGTCAGCATCGCTGCATGTGACAACTACCGCGAGCTCACCTTGCACGGTAGGTACCGTGAGCAAGCGCCACCGTGAGCACCACTCGCGCATGTGTGCTCACGGTTGATGTCATCACGAGCACGCAGCAGGGTCACAAGCACGCCGCAGGGGCAAGACACGGCAGGGTTGCAAGCACGCCGCAGGGGCAACACGCAGCAGGGTCGTAGCACCTACCGCCTAGTGCATTGGGATCATCCTTCAAGTGATCTATGTGCGTGCATAGCGATCATCTTTAGGTGATATGTGTAATGTAAATACAAAATTAAGGTTTTATTTTTCATATATAGGCTTGTCATACTTCGTTCTTCAGTTGATCCGCGTGTTCATAAAGTCTTTTGCTGTGAGCTCATCCATTGCTTCCACCAGGGCAGGTATATTTATATATTCAAAACTGTATAGAATTATCAATATATAATATATATAATTAATGTTTGATTTTATGTATTTCTTTTATTGTAAATATGTATTATTTGTTCGATATGTTATAGTTTGTAATTCAATATCATACCCAAAATAAGTAAGCACTAGAAGAATTTATTTTGAGTATAAAGTTATTGTTCAATTAATATTAATGAAATATGGAAAAAATAGAATTAATCCTTGATATAAATTTGGAAACAAGATAAATGGAGAGAGAAAGAAGTTGGATGTATAAAAAGAATTTTCCATAACGTCGGGGTTTAACTGATGAATTTATTATTGGGCTGAAATAATTTTTGAATTTTGCTGGTAGTAATGTTGGGTTTATGGATGGGAATAAATTAAGGTGTTCATGCAATAAATATCATAATGGTAAATTTTTTTCAATGCGATAAAGTTCGAGAACATCTTTATAGATTTGATTTTACCCCAAATTATTATAATTGGACATTTCATGGTGAACCTTTCATATCCGATGAAGAGGTTGGACGAAACATACAAAAGATAGTTAGTGGAGATCAAATATATTATGATAAATTCAATCCATATCAAAGGATGATAGTTGATGCAGTTGGTCATAATTTGAATACCGAATCAAACGTTACAAGTTCTAGTTATCCTCAAACATTTGAACACATGTATACCAGTTATTCATCGCCGTTAGAGGAGGTTGAAGTAACAAGTGTTCATGAAAATGTATACAATGAACCATATCTCAAATTTCAAGATGTGTTGAGAGTTGTAGATGAACCTGTACTATCTGGTTGTGATAGTCACACTAAATTATCTCTAACCACAAGATTATTGAATCTTAAAGATGAGCATAATATGTTCGAAGATTGTTTTAAAGAGTTTGTTCAAGTTATTGGAGAAGTATTGGCATGTGATCATATAATGCCCAATGATTTGTACAGTATGAAAAAACTTGTGAAAGATTTAGGTCTTCTGGTGGAAAGAATTGATGTTTGCAGAGATAATTATATGCTATATTAGGGAGATAATGTAGATGTAGAGATTTGTAAATTCTGTAATTATTGTAGGTACAAGAGTACCATAAGATTGAATCATAATAAGTGACATAAATCAGACAGATAAATGTTCTATCTGCCTTTAACTCCTAAATTGCAAAGGTTTTATGCATCAAAGGTCACTATTGAACACATAACTTGGTATGCATATCTTGAGATAGAGGAAGGGTTAATGTGTCATTCATCGGATGCAGAGGCGTGGAAAATTTTTGATAGAGCATATCCTAAGTTTGCGAATGAGACTCGAAACATCAGGTTGGGTCTATGTGCTGATGAATTTGCTCCATTTGGCAAATCAAGAATAACTTATTCTTGCTGGCCAATTATTTTAACTTCGTATAATCTTCCACCTAGTATGTGTATGAAAACACTGTATATGTTTTTAACATTGAATTGTTCCTGACCCTCATAATCCCAAGAAGTTAATAGATGTTTACATGCAACCACTGATTGCCGAGATGAAATAACTATGGGATGAGGGCGTTTCTACATATGATGTCCATACTAATCAAATGTTCACAATGAGAGCTGCACTTCTTTGGACCGTAAATGATATTCCTGCCTATGGTATGTTATCGAGATGGAGTAGCTCTGGAATTTTAGGATGTCCAATATGTATGGAGAGATCAAAGTCATTCAGATTGAAACATGAAAAGAACCTGAGTTATTTTGATTGTCATAGACAATTTTTATCGCCTAATTATAAATTCAAAAGAAATAAAGAAGAATTCACTAAGAATAGAATTTAAAGAATACCTCCACCATTGAGATTAACTGGTCAATTCTTATGGCATAGAGTGTTGAACTTTCCATCTGTAATTGAAGAACGAAATGTTACAACATATGACTATGGACGTATACATAAATGGACTAAATGGAGTATATTTTGGTATTTTCCATATTGGCATATGTTGGTGCAATCGATCCAAGTCACGATTGATGAGACTCGAGTAGGCTTTTGATGATCGACAATGGTTTACAATATGGTTTGACCGTATGACTAGTGGATGGTATAGGACATCCAAGGTCATATGAGGGAGATTATTAGAGAAATCTAAGTCGGTCAAGGTTGACTGGACACTTGGTGTGGAGAAGTCCAAGTATGGTTACTTGGCAAGGAAAAGTCCAAGTATGGATACTTGACAAGGTAAAATCCAAGTTGGTCAAGGGAGACTGAACACTTGGTGTTGGAAAGACCAACAGGGAATTAGTGAGGGAAGTCACGGCAGGTCTGGGAGATCGTGCTTGCCAGTGAAGTCCCGGAGCGTGGCCTCTTGCCAATGAAGTCCCGGACAAGGAGTCTTGGCAAGGGAAGACCCAACTGATCAGGGAGATCAAGCATGGAAAAAGGGAAAGCTCCGGAGGCGAGGCCTCTTAGCAAAGGTAGACCCTAAAGCATGACGATAGCCGATGAAAGCACTTGAAGGTTAGTGCAAAAATGAAGAGTCACACACTCGAGGGATCCAAGACGTGTGTGTTAGTAATATATGAGAGATGTCCTAAGGCAATCGCCTTATGTATGAACCATTTATATGATAAATGAAGATTCACTATTTGAGTATACATGTTTTATGTATTTGATTGGATCTTAAACTCATTTACTGAATGTCCACGATACGATTCACAGCATGAGAGAATTTGTGATTGGATCACAACTAGTGAGTATCTCTACATGTGTAATTGTGATGTATTAGAATTATCCCTAGTCGATGAATTGATGGATTTGGACACCATCAATTCTGTCGAGACTAGCACGAGGTATACTCCTTGGTGTATCCAAGCAGCTGATTCTCACTGACTGGAGACATAGTGATGTCCGGAGTTAATCGTGGATGCTAGTTATGGTAACTAGTTCATTAGAGTGACCAACCGTAAGACTTCATATGGTTCTCTACATATATATATATGTCAATGAAGTTCTTACTGTGGCTTAAGTGCGATGTTCCTTTGACTTGCGATATTCAAGTCATCTTGATCATAGAGACTTATGCTTTGACATCTTAAGCAAGCATCTCTAAGGAGATGTGGACCCAGGATGATTGGGTATAAGTCGAAGTGATCGAAGGTGTTTGAATAGCCTATAAAGGATTCACCACTCCTTGCGAGGACATGTATACCCATGGCCTCTCGTTGGATTGTTACTAAAGTCTTTGGCCAAAGCATTACATGTTTAGAGTAAGGTACTCTTCGATACATGTGGAGTAACTTGAATCCGTACGACGAGGAAATGATACTTGGGCTAGGTGTGACGTAGTCAGCCTAGTGGGGACTGACAAAATAGACCATGTCCTGAACCAAGTGGGTATAAGATGAGTGAAGGGAATGGGGCACGAATCATTCGAGATGCTGAAAAGTTTCAGAAATAATTCTGGATCAACCGTTGATCTTTTCGGTTAATTGGGGATCATGATGTACTACTAGGTGCCACTCATGATCGTTCTATAATTAATTGTTAATTATAGATGGCCAACATAAACCGAGAACCTATTTGGTCACACGCACAACGAGCGTAATCCAAAGGATTTAAAACGAGCTTGAGAATGGGATTCTCAGACCGAGAGAAACTAGGTTTGGTTGGACCGAGTCTTATGAAGATGTAATGGATGAACCAAAATGGTTTGTTTCTAATCCAATGGAGGAGAATAAACCAAAGGGTTTGGTTTATTTTAAACGAATGAACCAAAAGTTGATTCGGTTCGTTTTAACTTAAAATAAACCATCATGGTTTGGTTTAATTTAACTTATCTTAATGGAGCAGGTTAACGGGCCTAATGGTTATGATCCAATAACCATTAAGAGAATTAGTTCTCTATAAAAGAGGGCTTAAGGGATAATTAAGCCCTAATCCAAAACCCTAGCTTGGAGTTGCCGCCCAACCTTCATTGCCGCCTAACCTCCATTGCCGCCCAGCTTGTTGTGCCGCCATCTAGCTCCTTGCCGGCGACTAAGCTTAAGCCGGTGATCCTCCGGCGACCCTCCGGTGATCTCCTATAGGTTTGGCATCAAGGTGAGACTTTTCTTCCCTTGGTTGGCCGGCGCCTATCTCCTCCACCAAAGCTGTCCAGTTTTCTGGACAGCTTGTTCTCCTCTCGTCGGAGCGTCATTTGGACGATGGTTAGAGCTCCGACAGTGGCTAACTTACCGGGGATTCGATCTCCGGTAATCCTCTAAGGTGGAGGACGAAGGATTCGTCAATTGGTTGACGAATACCTCTCTGGAGAAGCGAGTTTTGAGAACTCGTATTAGGATCCGAATTTGGATTCGGATCGTGATCATCTCTCGATCACGTCGTCTTCAACACGAGGCTAGTAACCCTTACGAAGACGAAGCTCGTGGCTTAGCGAAGTCATCCCGAGGAACTCGGCGTGGATACGGATAGAGACGATTCTAGCGAGGATCATTCCGGTTGATGCCGTTCCCGCTACATGTCATACGAAAGGTATAACGTAGATAAATTTCCTTTTATTGCAAATTTAAATTTACGGTTATGTCTACACTTGTTGTAATATGCATGCGTGTGTTGTGTGTGTTGTAATAAATGTAGATTTATTATTTTTATTGCTTCCGCTATGTTCATGTTTACGAAACGTGATCGAACACACACATACCGCGGTGCCGGAAACCCAACAGTGGTATCAGAGCCCAGGTTGTATTTCGACATAATCGTAATAATGGTTTTGCGATAGTCATAATGTATTTCTGGAAATTTTCTAATTTTGGAAATTTAGAAGTATTTATGGAAATTTTTCAATTTTGGAAAGTCTAGAAGTATTTATGGAAATCTTCCTCTTTTGGAAAGTTGGAAGTATTTATGGAAATTGATATTTTCCATAAATAAAATATTTGATTAGATTCTGGAAATTTGTTTCCTAATTTAATCATGATTTGATTTGGGAAATCAAATCTTAAAATATTTTAATTTCCATAAGTAGTTTTAATGATTTAGAAAATTGATTTCCTAAATAGATTTTCCTTAATCAAATAATTCCATGAATAAAATATGTGATTAGATTTGGAAATTTGTTTCCTAATTTAATTATGATTTGATTTGGAGAATCAAATCTTAAACATATTTTATTTCCATAAATAGTTATGACATATAAGGAAATATATACATGACATAATTGTATGTCATGTAATTGCATTAGATGCATAACATTATGCCATGCGTGTCGTGACATGTAGATGTATGCCATGCCATGTAGATAATAGTTATTTGCATGCAAAGAGGATGAGACATAAAAACCCTTAAACAATATTAAAGCCTACACCTTCCATTAATATGGTTAGAACCAGAGTTCCGTTTCTTGTTTGGGTTGTTGGACTCTCTCCAAGCCCGGCTCGAACCCGAACATGTTCAAACCATGGAATAGTTTAATACTAATATGGTAAGAGTCAGAGGTCAATCATTAGCTTTGGTTGTTGGACTCTCTCCAAGCTGGGCTAATTGGTTGAATGCGCTCTAACCATATTAAAACTATTTCCCGATTAATGGGTTGGCTTTAACCTGGAGCATCGGCTTGTTGGACTCTCTCCAAGGTCGATGTAAAGGGAGGTGAAGTTGGGTGCTATGCATATGATGCATACTTGTTAATGTGTTAACAACCCGATGTATGTGTGAACATTCAATTAGTTGATAGCACATTGTGATAGTTGCATATACGTGATATGCAATCGGTATAGTTGATACCTACCGTCGTAGTTATGAATGGCTTGTTGGACTCTCTCCAAGGTTGTTCATAACTATGATGGATATCAGCCCATTCGGAGATGGACCTACGATCTCCCGAAGTGATTTTAGGGTTTTTGATATTCGAAAAATGAATGGGATTTATAAATGTATATTGATGCATTTTAAAATCATTTTCTCATATATGCTCGTTTTGTATTTCTAAAATTGATTATGATGTCTTTGAATTTGCGTTCCATTTTGGATTCGAATAAATTGACTGGGTCGAACTTCTTGGACTGCTTAGAAACTTGAGAATTGTTCTCAAGGTGAAAAGCTTGCGAATGTCCTCGAAGCATCTCTTCCCGCCCGTCCTAGTGACAATGCAACTCTGGACCAATTGTTGGCCTATCAGAAACATGTGAATGATTCTGAAATGGTGAGTTGCATCATGCTAGCCTCGATGGAACCCAAGCTACGAAAGCAGCATGAGCATATGGATGCTCATATTGTAGTCCTTCATCTTTATGAGTTGTTTGATAAACAAGTGAGATTCGAAAGGTTCGAAGTCTCCAAGCTCCTCTTCACCTCTGAGATGCAAGAAGGTTCATCTGCGGGTACATCTTCAATATGTCAAGACTGGAGCCTTCTGAGAAGCATGAGCAGGGGACGGTGTTGTTAGTTGATTCCTCGAAGAAAGGTTCTAAGAGGGAGTCAAAGGAACAACAGAAGGGGAAGAAGAAAAAGGCTAAAAAGGCAGAACCAGCTCAAAAGGGCACTTGCCATCATTATGGCAAGTAGGGCCATTTGCGAAGAAAGTGCAAGATTTATCTTGAGTCCGTGAAGAAGGATAAGGCATCGGATGCCCCATCTTCTTCAGAAATCTTCTTTATTGATTGTCATTCTATTTCCTCAGACACTTGGGTATTTGATACTGGGTGTGGCTCACATATATGTAATGACATACATGGGCTAAGGAATAGAAGAAAACTCGTCAAGGGAGAGTCAAATTTATTTGTTGGGAATGGAGCAACGGTTGCTGCACTCGCCATCGGAACGTATTTGTTGAAACTCCCTGTAGGACTTGTCTTAGAACTGGACAATTGCTTTTATGTTCCTTCGTTGATAAAGAACATCATTTCTATTTCTTGTTTAAATAGAAATGGGTACCATTTGACTTTTAGTAACAATTGTTGTTACATAACTTTGAATGGAGTTCTTTAAGGGACTGGAACTTTAAGCAATGGTGTTTATACGTTGGATGTATCCAGTGATATTTTCAATATCGAAGCGAGCAACAAGCGTGCTCGAAAAGATAATCAATTTGACTCCTACATGTGGTATTGTCGTCTTGGCCATGTAAGCAAGAAACGCATGTCCGAATTACACCGATGTGGGATTCTGGAATCGTTTGAATAGGATTCATACGATACATGCGAATCATGCTTAAAAGGCAAGATGACTAAGTTACCTTTTACTGGAAAAGGTGAATGAGTGGGAGAGTTACTAGGTCTAATACATACTGATGTATGTGGACCTATGTCAACTCAAGCTTTAGGAGGCTATAGCTACTTCATTACTTTCACCGATGATCACTCACGGTTTGGGTATGTGTTCTTGATGAAACACAAGTCTGAAGCCTTTGAAAGGTTCAAAGAGTTCAGAAATGAAGTGGAGAAACAACATGACAAGTGTATTAAAATACTTCGATCGGATCGAGGTGGTGAATACTTGAGTCAGGAGTTTCTTGATTACCTAAGAGACAATGGTATATTGTCTCAATGGACTCCGCCCTATACACCACAACATAATGGTGTATCTGAGAGGCGTAACTGGACCTTGTTGGACATGGTTAGGTCAATGATGAATCATATGACTCTTCCCAAGTCCTTTTGGGGTTATGCACTTCAGACAGCTGTTTACTTGTTAAACAGAATGCCCACCAAGGTAGTCTCAACTACTCCATATGAGATATGGAATAGTAAGAAACCTCATGTATCTTACTTGAAGATATGGGGTTGTCCTGCTTATGTAAAGCGAACTGTATCAGACAAATTGGATGCTAAGTCTGATAAATGTCTATTTATTGGATACCCTAAGGAAACAAGGGGTTACCAATTCTATCATCCTGTAGAACAAAAGGTGTTTGTTTCAAGGCATGCTGTGTTTCTAGAGAAAGAGTTTCTCTTGCAAGAAAACAGTGGGAGTGTCGTCGAGCTTGAGGAGGCTCGAGAGACTCAAATAGACATTGATGAGATACCTGGTGAAGCACAACAGTCGACAACTCATAGTGATGAGCAATCGACTGGACCTATTGTAACACCACATCTTCGTAGATCTGGTAGAACACGTAATATTCCTGAGAGATATGGATTTCTCGTAAGTGAATCGAACGACGTGTTACTCATTGATGATGAGGAGCCTACCAGTTATGAAGAAGTGCTGACAAGTTCAGAAAAGGATAAGTGGCTTGGTGCCATGAAGTCGGAAATGGATTCCATGTATGAAAACCAAGTTTGGAACTTGGTTGACCCACCTGAAGGGATAAAGCCTATAGGGTGCAAGTGGGTTTTCAAGATGAAAACCGACATGGATGGTAATGTGATTACCTATAAGGCTAGATTGGTGGCGAAAGGATATCGTCAAAAACAAGGTGTTGATTATGACGAAACCTATTCGCCTGTAGCTATGCTTAAATCCATTCGGATGCTCCTGGCTATAGCGGCTCATTATGATTATGAGATATGGCAGATGGATGTGAAAACAGCTTTCCTTAATGGAAACCTGCTCGAGGACGTGTATATGATACAGCCTGAGGGTTTCACATCAGTTGATAAAACCAAGGTATGCAAATTGCGACGGTCCATTTATGGATTGAAGCAAGCATCCAGGAGCTGGAATATCCGTTTTGATGAGACCATCAAAAAGTTTGATTTCTCACAAAATCCAGACGAACCTTGTGTGTACAAGAAGGTTAGTGGGAGTGCAGTCGTGTTCCTAGTATTGTATGTCAATGACATACTACTTATAGGAAACGATGTTTCAATCTTACAGTCAGTGAAGGTTTGGTTATCCAAGACATTCTCCATGAAAGACCTGGGAGAAGCAACCTACATCCTCGGGATTAAGATCTATAGAGATAGATCGAAATGGTTGCTTGGTCTTTCGCAGTCTACATATATAGACCGAGTGCTAAAGAGGTTTAGCATGTCGGAATCCAAGAAAGGTTTCTTACCCATCAGGCATGGGGTACACCTTTCGAAGTCTATGTGTCCGCGCACAGAAGACGAGAGGATTTGCATGAGTAAGATTCCCTATGCATCCGCAATAGGATCTATCATGTATGCTATGTTATGTACAAGGCCCGATGTATCGTACGCTCTGAGTGTCACGAGCAGATACCAGTCTGATTCAGGAATGGATCATTGGGTGGTTGTTAAGACGATCCTTAAGTACTTAAGAAGAACTAAGGATGTGTTCCTAATATATGGAGAAGGGTACATGGTGATACGTGGGTATAGAGATGCCAGCTCCAGACAGACAAGGACGATTCCATGTCTCAGTCTGGGTATGTATTCACCCGAAATGGAGGCGCAATAAGTTGGAAAGGTTCCAATCTTGACACTATAGCAGATTCTGCCACTAAGGCAGAATACATTGCAGCTTTGGAAGCAGCAAAGCAAGCGGTTGGATCAAGAAGTTCATCTTTGAACTTGATGTGGTCTCATCAATGATCCAAACATGTGCTTCGCCGCTATAATCTTATCAGAGAGATCATCAGTAGGAACGAAATACAAATCGAGAAAATTCCCACTGAAAGGAACTTAGCGGATGCCTTGACTAAGGCATTACCTCAAAATAAGTTTGAGGGTCATGTTCGAGCTTATGGTATTGGATACCGTAGCGATTGGCATTAGGCCAAGTGGGAGTCTGTTAGTAATATATGAGAGATGTCCTAAGGCAATCGCCTTATGTATGAACCATTTATATGATAAATGAAGATTCACTATTTGAGTATACATGTTTTATGTATTTGATTGGATCTTAAACTCATTTACAGAATGTCCACGATACGATTCACAGCATGAGAGAATTTGTGATTGGATCACAACTAGTGAGTATCTCTACATGTGTAATTGTGATGTATCGGAATTATCCCTAGTCGATGAATTGATGGATTTGGACACCATCAATTCTGTCGAGACTAGCACGAGGTATACTCCTTGGTGTATCCAAGCAGCTGATTCTCACTGGCTGGAGACATAGTGATGTCCAGAGTTAATCGTGGATGCTAGTTATGGTAACTAGTTCATTGGAGTGACCAGCCGTAAGACTTCATATGGTTCTTTGCATATATAGATATGTCAATGAAGTTCTTACTGTGGCTTAAGTGCGATGTTCCTTTGACTTGCGGTATTCAAGTCATCTTGATCATGGAGACTTATGCTTTGACATCTTAAGCAAACATCTCTAAGGAGATGTGGACCCGGGATGATTGGGTATTAGTCGAAGTGATCGAAGGTGTTTGAATAGCCTATAAAGGATTCACCACTCCTTGCGAGGAGATGTATACCCATGGCCTCTCGTCGGATTGTTACTAAAGTCTTTGGCCAAAGCATTACATGTTTAGAGTAAGGTACTCTTCGATACATGTGGAGTAACTAGAACTGTAGGACGAGGAAATGATACTTGGGCTAGGTGTGACGAGTCACCTAGTGGGGATCGACACAATAGACCATGTCCTCAACCAAGTGGGTATAAGATGAGTGAAGGGAATGGGGCACGAATCATTCGAAGCATCAAGGGTTTCAGAAATAGTTCTGGATCAACCGTTGATCTTTTCGGTTAATTGGGGATCATGATGTACTACTAGGTGCCACTCATGATTTTTCTATAATTAATGGTTAATTATAGACGGCCAACATAAACCGAGAACCTATTTGGTCACACGCACAACGAGCGTAATCCAAAGGATTTAAAACGAGCTTGAGAATGGGATTCTCAGACCGAGAGAAACTAGGTTTGGTTGGACCAAACATAAAGCGAGCATGAAATCGTTTCAGTCGCAATGGAAGCGTGGATGGGCCGAGTCTTATGAAGACGTAATGGATGAACCAAAATGGTTTGGTTCTAATCCAATGGAGGAGAATAAACCAAAGGGTTTGGTTTATTTTAAACGAATGAACCAAAAGTTGGTTCGGTTTATTTTAACTTAAAATAAACCATCATGGTTTGGTTTATTTTAACTTATCTTAATGGAGCGGGTTAACGGGCCTAATGGTTATGATCCAATAACCATTAAGAGAATTAGTTCTCTATAAAAGAGGGCTTAAGGGATAATTAAGCCCTAATCCAAAACCCTAGCTTGGAGTTGCCGCCCAACCTTCATTGCCGCCTAGCCTCCATTGCCGCCCAGCTTGTTGTGCCGCCGTCCAGCTCCTTGCCGGCGACCAAGCTTCAGCCGGTGATCCTCCGGCGACCCTCCGGTGATCTCCAATAGGTTTGGCATCAAGGTGAGCCTTTTCTTCCCTTGGTTGGCCGGCGCCTATCTCCTCCACCAAAGCTGTCCAGTTTTCTGGACAGCTTGTTCTCCTCTCGTCGGAGCGTCGTTTGGACGACGGTTAGAGCTCCGACAGCGGCTAACTTACCGGGGATTCGATCTCCGGTAATCCTCTGAGGTGGAGGACGAAGGATTCGTCAATTGGTTGACAAATACCTCTCCGGAGAAGCGAGTTTTGAGAACTCGTATTAGGATCCGAATTTGGATTCGGATCGTGATCATCTCTCGATCACGTCGTCTTCAACACGAGGCTAGTAACCCGTACGAAGACGAAGCTCATGGCTTAGCGAAGTCATCCCGAGGAACTCAGCGTGGATACGGATAGAGATGATTCTAGCGAGGATCGTTCCGGTTGATGCCGTTCCCGCTACACGTCATACGAAAGGTATAACGTAGATAAATTTCCTTTTATTGCAAATTTAAATTTACGGTTATGTCTACACTTATTGTAATATGCATGCGTATGTTGTGTGGGTTGTAATAAATGTAGATTTATTATTTTTATTGCTTTCGCTGTGTTCATATTTACGAAACGTGATCGAACACACACACACCGCAGTGCCGGAAACCCAACAGTGTGAGGCTGATGGAAGTGGGTTGAAGGCTTAGGTCTAGACCTAGGGTGAGTATCAAGTATGAAGGGATCATAATTGGTGTGTTAAACCTTAGTGTTGAGGTATAACAGTCGACTGCCAATTCGGTTCAGTCGACTAGGCTTCATTTGTAGGCAAATAAAAGCAAGGTAGCCTTGACTAGCGCCTTGATTGGGTTGTAGTCGAAGAGGCACCTCGACTGGTGAGGTGGAGTCGGGCAGTGAGACTTGGGAAGTCAAGATAGTGCTATGGAAGCACTCGACCAGCGCCTCAACTAGAGTCTAGTTGAAGTGGCGCCTCAATTGGACTACTCAACTAGCGCCTCAACTGGTCGTTCTAATGGAGGCACAGAAGCAAGGTCCACTCGACTTGCGCCTCGACTATATCACTCGACTGGCATCTCAACTGGTTCCAGCACAGGTATGAAAATAGCCGATCAGAAGTAGGCAGACTCGACTAGAACCTCGATTGGGGTATCGATCGAGGCGTAGCCGATCAGCCTGGCCAGTTGTCGCAACAATCGAAATCACATTAAAGGCTTCGAAGGGGCTTATAAGAAGGAGGCGTATGGACATTTTTGGGTGTCGGTTCGTGGAGGAAAAGAGGGCAAAGTGTTGTTGCATTCCAACCTTCTAGGGTTTCTCCAACACAACCAAAACAAGCAATCAAGCAAAGGCATTTGTGTAAAGTGTTCTTGTTTCTTCATTTCATTTACATCTTGTATTTAGTTGTTATTGTTGTTAGCTCTAATGTAAGATGTTTCTCCACCTCCGGATTGTTTTCGAGAAGGAGAAGATTTAGTGGTGGTGTGCATCACTAGATCTCACTAGGGCTCCACCATGGAGTAGGAACTAGGGTTCTGAACCACATAAGAAACGTGTCATGGTGTGTTGTATGCATTGTATTTGTACTTGTATTTCTGCTGTGTACTAATGAATGTAGATAAGCACGACGAATTCCATCAACGAAATCGACAAATTGCTATTCACCCCCCCTCTAGCGTTTCACTAACGATCCTATAGCAGAGTAATTTAATTCATCACAATTTTGATGTAATGCATATTGAGAAGAATGTTTTTGATAATATGATAAATACGATGATAGATATTACTGGAAAAACAAAAGATAATCTAAATGCGAGAAAAGAAATGTGTCTCATCTATAAACGACCCGCTCTTGATGTTGATGAAAATAGTAGGGGACTAAAACCAAAAGCAGTTTATACATTGAATAAGGATCAAAGACAGATTATTTGTGAATGATTGAAATCATTGAGATTTCCTGATGGTTATGTCTCTAATCTTGGTAGATGTGTTGATTTGAAGGAATGCAAATTTATTGGTTTGAAAAGTCATGACTATCATATATTCATGGAAAGACTAATTCCTATTCCTTTTAAAAAAATGTTACCAAATTTTATATGGGGTGCAATTACGAAATTAAGCATTTTCCTTCATGATATTTGCTCGACAGTATTGAGTCATTCACACATGGAGACATTAGAGAAAGACATTCCAATCATTCTGTGTAACTTAAAATGAATATTTCCATCGACATATTTTGATTCCATGGATCATCTTTTGGTTCACTTGCCATATGAGGCCAAAGTTGGAGGTCATATTCAATTTCGATGGATGAATCCGTTTGAAAGATGATTTTTTTATTTTTTTATATCATTGTTAATGCATTTGATTAATTTTAGTATAATTTAATTTCTAATACATTTTGTTTTATTACTATTAGATTCCTCTATCACTTGAAAAAAAGGTAAAAAAATGGCTCATGTTGAGGCTTCTATTGTTAATGCATATATTATGGAGGAAGTTACAACTTTTGCATCATATTATTTTGAACCTCACGTTCAATGCAAATGTTAGAGAGCAAGAAGAAATGATGAAGATCTTGTTGATCCCAATTTGAACTCATTCTCAATTTTTAACTATCTTGGTGGACTGAGTGGATCTTGTACACATAGATACTTAACCAGCCAAGAGTGGCGAGCAACCCACAAATATATTTTTCTGAACTGACCACAAGTAACGTTGTATTTCGAGTGAGTATATACATGTTATATTATATATTTCATATATAGTAAATTATTGCTCATGTTATATTTATTTTTATGATAGGATTTTCCAAACTCTATATTCTGAGCTTCCGGAGCATGAGTTTGATCGTTTCTGCGATGAAGAATTTGCACCATGGTTCAAAAAAATGTAAGAAGTCTATGATAATAAATTGGTTAAATCTTGACTTTAACACATACTTATTTGACTTTAGGTTCTTGATAATCATGCTCACATTGAGCAAGAATTAGTAAACCATCTGTCATAGGGTCCAAACTCAATGGTGAAAACTTGGCCAATATATTTCATAAATGGATATAATTTTCATACTCAAGAATATGGAATGGGCAAAGCTACAATGAATAGTGGGGTTTGTGTTCAGTTATCTAATGATGGAGGTGCAAGGAATGATTTTTATGGTTTGTTAGATTAAATTTAAGAGGTAGAGTGCCCAGGCTTGGATTTGCGAGTTATTTTATTTATGTGTCATTGGTTTGATCCTATCAAAGGCATGATGGTGGATCCACAGTTTAATTTGGTCTAAATAAATCATAAAAAGATATACAATATATAGGTATAAACCATTTGTGTTAGCACAATAAGTGATTCAAGTATTTTATGTTGGTGCAATCAGCCCAGGTCAGATTAACAGGAATCGAGTTTGACTCGAGTAGTGTTTTGATGTTTGACAATGATTTGACCATTGTGTGACAACGGGTTGACTATATGGTTGACTTGGGGTTGACCATATGTTGGAAAGTCCAAGTCTTGTGTACTTGGCATGGAAAGTCTAAGCATTGGTCTTGGCATTTGGAAAGTTCAACATTAGTTGGCAAGGGAAAGTCCAATATGGAGTTGGCATTTGGGAAGTCCAAGAGTGTAGCCTTGGCGATGAAAGTCCAAGTCATGGGTATTTGGCATTTGGAAAGTCCAAGTGTGTATCCTTGGCCATGTAAGTCCAAGTATGTATCCTTGACCGTGAAAGTCCAAGTCATAGGTACTTAGCATTTGGGAAGTCCAAGGGTTGATGTTGGAGGCGTAAAGTCCAAGAGTGGAGTCTTGATAGCATAAGTCCAATGTGCTTTGGCGGTATAGACCCGGTTAGCATGACAAAAGCCGATGGAAGCACCTGAAGGTGATGCAGGTGAATGCGACCTCAAATCTCGCGACGGAGGTCATTGAGGACGCGAAGTGCGTGCTCGCGCTCAATGCCCACAAGTGCACGGATGTTGTCAAGTAATACATAGATTATCGATCTCACAGGGACTGAGATCTGATTATTATTTGTTCGGTGGATTGCGATTATTCGGAAGATAAATCTAACGGGTTGTGATTGTGT
Source organism: Wurfbainia villosa (assembly GCA_025175895.1). Lineage (NCBI taxonomy): Eukaryota > Viridiplantae > Streptophyta > Magnoliopsida > Zingiberales > Zingiberaceae > Wurfbainia > Wurfbainia villosa. Next base: position 56,480,805 of record CM045988.1, read on the forward strand.
GGTTATCGGTGGTCTGAACTCAGTACGGTGTCACACGGAGGAAGAGAAGGGTTCCTACGAGTCATTTGAGGGCATTCTAGGATTTCAGTTTCGCTTGTGCGTCGCAGAACATGCTACCAATTAGGCATCATCTAGACTTCTAGCTACGGTATTGTGGAAGGGACATCATACACTCCCTCGATGAGCTTTCGCGTCTATCAGAAGCTACCTCTGTCATACCAGGTTTACCCCTAGCTTTAGGATGGGATAGGCGGTATGAGGATGTCGAATCAATCCCTATGACAAGTTGGAACATGTCCCGTTTCTGACTCTATCACACCCTTCTATCTACGATTACCGGAGATGAGGCCAGTGTTGGTGCAGTAGGCACCTAAGTCGAACCTGAGTTTTGATTATAGCAAACGATACAAAGTTAAGCTCATGTCGTTATCTCACGAGCTAAATCAAGTGTGCAGAAAATTGCTATAGCTGGAGCTGAAGGCTAGCGAAACTCGAAGGAAGCCGCGGTAGTTGGGCGACACTCGAGTGACTTCGGAGGGAGCTCGTGTGTGTGCGAGAGTAAGTGAGGTCGTATCCTCTTTACGGGGATGATCTTAAGCATAGATCCGACCAAAAACATCCTATAGGTGGTCTAGGTCGAGATCGGACGGTCGGAGGCTGTCGAAATAATGTTTTTATTAAGCTAACTTTGCCTTGCAGCTAGCATCAGTCGACTGCCATCTTGGAGGACTCGACTGCCATCCAACGATCATTGCTGAGGTCGGCATTAAATGATCTTGCCATCGATCAGCGATGATGGCCATCGATCGGGGTGGTCAAGGATCAGTCAAGGCTTATCACCTCATTTCAAGGGGAGTGGTGCTCAAATGTGATTGGCTAGGGTTCACCTCGAAAAGGGGCTCAAAGGCTATAAAAAGAGGGTCTATCCTAGGGTTTTATCATCAATTCTAAGCTTCCAAAAGCCTCTGCCAAGCTACAACTTTCCGACAACGAAGTGCTTCTTCTTCGACATCTAGGTTTTAATTGCTTTCTTTTTGTAAGATCGGTTTAAGTTTTTATTTCAGTTCATTACTGTAATTTCTCGAAGCTTTTATTGTAACGAGGAGAGGGGGAGTGTCCCTCTACCTCAAGCTTTGTTTTTTCTTGTATCGATTAACTCCTAGCTCTAACGAGGAGGAGTTCTTTAGTGTTTTTGCCCTCCGTACGTGGTCAAGGACCGCTAGGGCCTTGGAGTAGTAGCTGAAGTCTACGAACCAAGTAAAAATATTTGTCTCCTTTTATTTATTGATTATCTTTCTGCTGCAAATTAATTATCTACACGAATTTTAATGAACGAACAAAAAGAAAAGGTTTTATCGCTATTCACTCTAGCGATCCGCTTCTATCCAACAATTGGTATCAGAGTCGGGGGTAGCTAAGATTTGGTGAAACCACCGATCTAGCTTTTTACAGATTTTTTTCTTTTTAATTCTGTTTATTCCAGATTTATTTCATTTGGTTAGTTTTTCTCCCGCACTACTAATCCAAGATGCGAGTCTTGGTACATTTTCGTGTGTTTTTGTCGTTGCTTGGTTTTTCGTCTTCATCTCCTTGTTTCTTTTGTTTTAATGGCCCATCTCGAGGGTTTTAGCACCGTCCGACCTCCATTTTACAACAGAGATGACTTCCGTTATTGGAAGGGTCATATGGAATGCTTTCTCAAAACCCAAATCAAGATGTGGATCATAATCCAAACGGGTTTCACACTTCCGACTAACTAAGTGGGTGAATCCTTGGGTTATGATCAATGGACCATTGCGAAAAAATGACAAGTCGAAGCCGACACCAAGGAAACTCAAATCCTCCAATGCGGTTTGTCCAAGGAGGAACTAAATAGCGTCGGCCCTTCATCAGCGCAAAGGACCTTTGGACAAAGCTAGTGGAGCTACACGAAGGGACAGATGAAGCCAAGGTATGTAAGCGAGATCTTTTATTTAATAAACTATATAATCTAAAAATGCAGGAACATGAGTCCGCGATGTAACTTCACACCCGCGTTCAAGACATAGTCAACAATCTACACGCAATTGGGAAAAAGGTCAAAAACCGCGACTTTATAAGGTATGTTCTTAACTCCTTTCCGAGGACTACCTTGTGGGCATCCATGGTCGATGCCTACAAGGTCTCCAAGGATCTTTCGAAACATAGGTTAGATGAATTATTTTCCGATTTTGAACTTCATGAGCAGTGTAACTCGGAACCCGAGAAGGGTATAGCACTTTTTGCAGGTTCAAGGAAGGAAACCGCAAGCAAGGCACCTCCGAAGGAAGAAGAGGATGAGTCAGATTCGGAGGTCGACTCGGAAATGGAGGCCGAACTAGTCAACCTAGTTCGAAGGATAGTCAAGGGCCAAAAATGAACCATCACTTGACCCAACGAAGGTAAGACTAAAAGTTCAAATATTAGATGCTACGAATGCAATAGGTTTGGACATATCAAGTCTGAATGCCCAAAACTCAAGAGCAAAGCACCAAAACACAAAAAGGCACTCAACACTACTTTGGAAGAAGCATCTGAGGAAGAAGATAATGATCGTGTTCTCATGGCCAAACCGGTGGAATCAGAGACGGAGTCAAAACCGGAACTTGAATCGAAAACCGAAGATGAGTCGGACTGCGAAGCACTATTCAAGACAAGCCACAGATACACATCTAGTTCAAAAGATACACTCAAAGTAAGTCGATCCCTCATTAGTACACTTTATAGTGCAATTAAGTTTTTAACTAAAAAATTAGCTAAGTCCGAGTCCAAGGTAGAGACCTTGGTTGAGGAAGTTAAACTCCTCAAACACAAGGTCTCCCTAACCTCTTCGACTAGTCGAGTTCAAGAGGAGGACTCAACTCGGGTTGAAAAACTCAAAATTGAGAACTCACTCTTGAAGAGTCAAGTTGAAGATCTTAGGAACATGATGGAAAGGTTTACTTTGGGATCCAAAGGACTTGACCTCCTACTTGGATCGCAAAGGGCCATGTACAACAAGGTCGGACTAGGGTTTATCTCAAATACGACCAACAAGTCGTATATGTCGATTGTAAGTCGACATAAAAAATGTGTCCAAGCATGGGTCCCTAAGACCACCTTGATTTCAAACTTAGGATCAAACCAGTACTGGGTTTCCAAGGACCAAATCCACTATGTGGAGAGACCGAATCGATTCAACGGTCCAGGGGGAGCTAGTACGAAAATTATTTTTGTTTTAACATAGAAATTGCATGCTTAGGTTTTTAATTAGTTTGATTTTCCTTTTTAGAATGGTTAGATAGGACTATAACTCATCAATACTTGATAACATAGTACTAGGACGGGGCAAGATGATAGTATGCTAGGAAAGCAGAGTCTTGTGTATTCGGGCTAGATAAGGTGTATCTAGTTTGGTGCACTTGACCGAGCGGAACTAGCCGAAGCTACCTCACCGTATCCTAGACTAGTTAGACCAGGAAGTGGTCTTAGGTAAGTCAAGTCTCTATTTTCTTGAAAATGGCTTTGTCTAAGGAAGTGGTCATTGTTCCGATCAAAGAAGGCCTCTACGCCTCGCCACGACCTGGAAGCCATGATCATGAAAAGGTGACTTGATGAGCCTAAGGTCAAATTCGAATCTAATGCAAGGTTGACAAGTGTTCAAGTCATTAAATTTAAATCAAGTAAAATTAGATGTAATCCCACAAGAACATATAGGGTTAACATGTTTGATCATGTAGACATGGGTGAGATGATTTAGGTTAATAATCTTCAACCAATCTTTAATAAAATCCAATATCCGATCCAACTACCTTGCGTGTAGGATCAATGGATGTTGGACAGTGGTTGCTCCCGACACATGACCAGGGATCAACACAAGTTTTCGAAGCTTCGATTCAAACGACAAGGATCAGTAGCCTTCGGAAATAATGACAAGCTTAAAATCATCGGATCAGGTGATATTGAGCTCAACTCAAATTTTGTTATTCAAAATGTTTTATTAGTAGAAAATTTTCAATATAATTTACTTAGTGTAAGCCAATTGTGTGATAATAACTATAAGGTCATATTTCTAGAAAATGAATGCGTAATTAATACAAATGAAAGATCTAAAACAATTCTTAAGGGAACTAGAAATAACAATATTTACACTATTAACTTAACTAACTCCTTAACTAAGTGTCTTATGACACGACAAGAGGAATCATGGTTGTGGCACCGACTGCTGGATCGAAGCGGATGCTAGATGGGGGGTGAATAGCAATAAACCTTTTCTTTCGTTCGAATTCGTTTCAAGACAAATATAAGCAGCGGAAAAATAAATGAAAAACTAAAAGAGACAAATATATTTTTTACTTGGTTCGTAGCCTTTGGCTACCACTCCAAGGCCCTAGTGATCCTTGATCCCGCACGGAGGCCAAATCACTAATGAGCTCCTCCTCGTTGGAGGTAGGAGTAAATCGAATACAAAAAACCACGAAAGAGATTTGAGATAGAGGGACACTCCCCCTCTTCTCATTACGATAAAACCACAATAAAGAAAAACTCAATGTAAGAATGGAATTAAACTAAGCTTATACCGACGACTCGTAGATGGAAAGATGAAACCCTAGTCGTCGTGTCTGCAGCGCTTCGTCGCAGGAATGTCAGAGACTCGTAGCATACCGAAAGCACTTGGAAGCTTTTTTAATTGATGAAAAACCCTAGGACAAGCCCTCCTTTTATAGCCTTTGAGCCCCTCATCGAATGGGTCTTCAACCAATCACAAATGGGCACAAAAGCTCCTTAAAAAATGGTGATAGAGCTTGACTCCTCGAGGCTGATCCTTGACCATCAGTCGACTGATGGCCATCATCAGTCGAATGATGGTAGCATCAGTCGAATGCTGACCGCATACAGTCGACTGATGGATGGCAGTCGAGTCCTCTAAGATGACAGTCAACTGATGCTAGCTGCAAGGCAAAGTTAGCTTAACGAAAACATTATTTCGACGACCTTCGACCTGTTGGTGCAACAATGCCCCAAGCATTTATATGTTTTGATGTTTGGATAATCATCTAAGTTAGGCAACAATTTGTGATCTAAATTGTGATGATGTTTAAGTGACAGGAAAATCCAAGTATGAAGACTTGGTGAAAGAAAAGTCCAAGGTAAAGGTTTGGCGGCATAAGACCAAGCATGTTGCCTTGGCAGCAATAAATCCAAATGGACCTTGGCAAAGGGAGTCCAAAAGCAAGTCTTGGAAGCGTAAGTCCAAGCATGTAGACTTGGCGGCGTAAAGACCAAGCACAATTTTGCAAAGGAAAACCCTAGACATGACAAAACCGAAGGAAGCTCTTGGAAGCAAGGCGCAAAGGATGAACAAGTCGCGGACTCGGAGGGATCCTGAAGGCGCAAGGCTTAAGGAAGAGCTAGGAGGTTAAGTCTAGGTCTAGGGGGTGAAATCAAGTGTGAAATATTCACACTTGATGAGTATCGATCGACACGATACGATATATCACCGACCGTCGTGTGCCGACCGAGTCGGGTGAAACTCGACGAGTCGATCCCGCGTGACTAAGGCAATGATCGATGTTAGAATCGGCCGACCGCCAACAGTGGCGGCAATCGATAGACGTAAAAATGAGCACATAATGGAGTCGCACTCGACTGTAGTCGTGATCACTCGACTGATCACTCCATCAGTCGAGTGATGGAGGGATCAGTCGACTGATGAAAGTACCGTTGGATGAAATGACTCTGAATCCCGCGAATCCGGCTATTCAGAAGCCGTTAACCACGCCAGCAGTCAACTGACATTGTACATCAGTCAACTGATCGTGCTCCAACAGGAAAATCAGCCTCTTCTCTATAAAAAGAGGGTTGTGGAGGTTTTTGGGGTTAATGCTAATTCTCTAATCCCTCTCAAGAGCCTCCATGAATTCTCTAGCTTTCTAAGTGATTTAAATCTCCTCCTCTTCTCTCTAAGCTTAGATCTTCATTCTTTGTAAAGAAGAGGAGTTGTTTTGTAAAGAAAGCTTATTAGTGGATATTGCTTGGATTGATCCACCTTAAGGATCACCGTGGAGTAGGAGCGCTATCTCTGAACCACGTAAAAGGCCTTTTTTTGCGTTTTGTTATTGTTTTTACATATATTATTGTGTTTGCTTCCGCTAATCATTTTTGTAGAAACCGAAAAATGCTATTCACCCCCCCCCCCTCTAGCTTCCAAATGATCCCTAACAAGTGGTATCAGGGCCCGGATCGCATCGAAAGATCTAGCAATCAACCGGAGCAAAGATGGCATTTCAAGAGGGGTATAGCACGGCGAGGCCCCCGTTCTTCGATGACAATGATTTCGGATATTGGAAAGGTAGGATGGAGTATTATTTAATGAACGATATTGAGAATTGGTTTAGTGTTGTAGATGGTTTTGAGAAGCCGGTCGACGAATTTGGAGCACCACTACCGACAAAAAGATTGGACAAGAGAGATGGCCAAGAAAGCACAAGCAAATGCAAAAGCAACGACCACACTTCAATGTGGTCTATCCAAGAAGCAACTCTCTAAGGTCAGGCCATTCAACTCCGCAAAAGAGCTTTGGGAGAAGCTCATCGAACTCAACGAAGGATCCAAAGAGACAAGAAGGGCCAAGAGGGATCTTTTGATTGGCCAACTCCAAAGCTTCACTATGAAGACAAATGAAACCGTGAGCCAAATGCACGGGTGCTTCAAGGAAGTAGTCAACGGACTACACGTTATAGGTGAAAAGGTCGACAACCGAGACCTTGTAAGGTATGTATTACAAGCTTTCCCTAGGACCACCTTATGGGCCTCAATGGTAGATGCCTATAAGGTCTCTAGGGATCTTTCATTAGTTAAATTAGATGAGCTATTTTGTGAATTTCAATTGCATGAACAAGCTAACACTTCATCCAAAGAGAAGGGTATAGCTCTTTTTGTAGGAAAGAAGGAGAAGAAGAAAAAGGAAAAGAAGGAGGTGTCTTCCTCATCCGAATCCGAGGAAGACTCATCAAGTAGTGAGGATGAGCTATCGGCAAGTGAGGTGGCACACTACGTCAAGAAATTTGGTGGGAAGTCAAGGAGGCTCACCAAGAAAGATGTGAAGAGGATGTTTCAATCCTCAAGAGGTAAATCTTCAAACAATTCAAATTCTATTTCTAACGCGACGTGTTTTGGTTGCAACAAGAAAGGGCATATAAAGCCAAATTGCCCGAAACTAAAGAAAAAGGAGGAGAAGGAAAAGAAGGAAAAGAAGAAGAAGGAGGCGATGATGGCACAAACATGGGATACTCTAAGTATGGAGGAGTCTTCGGACGATGAAGAAGTTTGCCATACAACCCGAAACTTAGCCCTCATGGCATTGGAAGAAACCGGAAGCTCAAGCGAAGAGTCTTCTTCCTCTTCAAGCGATGAATCATCATCAAGTGATGATGATGAGGTAAACAACTCACCCAAAGTAGATTTACTTTATAAGACTATTGCATGCTTACAAAATGCTTTAAATAGATCAAAAACTAGGATTAAGGATTTAAAATTAGAGATCAAATCATTTAAGAATGTAGATGCATCATGTGATAAACCATCTAGTGATAATGATGATTGTACTCTTAGGGATGAAAATGATGAGTTAAGAAAAGAAATAGGTAAATTAAGAGCATGCCTAGAAAAGTTCACAAATGGTTATAAATATCTAGATATGATTATTAAAGATCAAAGGGCAATTTACAATAAGGCTGGATTAGGATATAGACCTAAGGAGAAAGAGGTAGCATTTGCATCCCTAGTTAGTAGAAAATCAATGATTAAAAGCAAGGGGAGAAAGGCATGGGTACCTAAGAAATTTATAATTGATGCTAGTGGTCCTAAGATTTGGGTACCTAAGGATTGTGTTTTTCATGTGATATAGGTAGAAGAACCAAGCTTGTGGATAGTTGATAGTGGGTGCTCAAAGCATATCACCGGGGATGAGAGAAAATTCTCCACTATCAACCATACTAGCAAAGGAAAGGTGTCATTTGGTAATAGCGGTAAACTTAAAATTCTAGGAAAGGGCACCATTGAGGTATCTCCCAATCTTGCCATTCATAAAGTTCTATTAGTTAAAAATATGAAATTTAACCTACTTAGTGTAAGCCAATTATGTGATGCAAATTTTGATGTTAAATTTGATTCCTCAAAATGCTTTATAAGACACAAAACTATAAATGATTGCATGTTAGTAGGCTTTAGGAAATCAAATATATATTATGTTGATTTATCCTATGCTACTAATTCTTCCACTAAGTGTCTTATTGCAAAAGAGGAAGAAAGTTGGCTTTGGCATAGGAGGCTAGGACACATAAACATGAAGAATATAGCCAAAATAGCAAAATTGAAGCTAGTCAAAGGATTGCCTAGAGTCAAATTTCTCAAGGACAAGATGTGTGATGCTTGCCAAGAAGGGAAGCAATCAAAAACATCACACAAAGGTAAAAATTTACTTAGTACCGCTTTACCGTTAGAATTATTACATATGGACCTATTTGATTGCCATAGTACCCCATCTATAATTGGTAGTAAATATTGCTTGGTAATAGTAGATGATTTTTCTAGGTTTACTTGGGTGTTTTTCTTGAAAAATAAAGATGAAACCTTAAAAATAATCATAGGATTTAGCAAAAGACTAGAAAATGAAAGAAAACTCAAAATCAACCGGATCCGTAGTGATCATGGTGGAGAGTTTGAGAATTCTAACTTTTCAACTTTTTGCTTAGAACAAGGGTACAAGCATGAATTTTCTTGTCCTAGAACACCCCAACAAAATGGGGTTGTGGAAAGGAAAAATCGTGCCCTACAAGAAGTAGCTAGGACAATGTTTAATGCATATTCCTTACCTAGCTACTTGTGGACAGAAGCGGTTAATACCACTTGGTAAATCCAAAATAGGGTATTGATTCATAGGTTCTTAGGAAAAACTCCATTTGAATTGTGGAATGGTACAATTCCAACAATTCATTATTTTAAGGTCTTTGGATGTAAACTCTATATCTTAAATACCAAAGACAACCTAAGTAAGTTTGAGTCCAAAGCGAATGAGGGAATCCTAGTTGGATACTCATCCACTAGTGTAGGATATAGAGTTTACAATAAAAGGACTCAAAAGATTGAAGAATCTTCGAATGTTCAATTTGATGAAAATTCAAATACATACCCTAGGAAATCCCCTATTGATGATGACATAAACAATGAAAATCAAGGAATTACCCAACAATTGCAAGATTTAACCTTAGGGGGTAATGATCAAGGGGGAGGATTGGATCAAGGGGGAGTAAGGGATGACTCCGATGATGAACATAGGATTGAAGTTAATCATGATCAAACTCAACTTGATACACCTACTAGAACCATAAGAGTTCATCAAAGTCACCCATTAGATCAAATTGTGGGTGAATTATCTCAAGGAGTTAGGACTAGGTCATTCCATTGGGATCCCACTAGTCATATAGCTCTAATTTCTCAAATTGAGCCCAAAAACATTAAAGATGCATTACTTGATCCGGATTGGATCTTAGCAATGCAAGATGAGTTGGCTCAATTTGATAGGAGTCAAGTGTGGGAGTTAATTCCTAGACCAAGTGATAAAACTATTATTACTACAAGATGGGTCTTTATAACAAACTAGATGACCAAGGGAATATCACTAGAAATAAAGCACGATTAGTTGCAAGGGGTTTTAATCAAGTTGAAGGGCTTGATTATGATGAAACATATGCCCCGGTTGCTAGATTAGAGTCCATTAGAATACTTTTAGCATATGCCTCCTATATGGGTTTCAAACTCCATCAAATGGATGTCAAATCGGCATTCCTAAATGGGTTTATTAAGGAAGAGGTGTATGTAGAACAACCTCCCGGGTTTGAAAATACAGACTACCCAAACCATGTATACAAGCTTAGGAAAGCCTTATACGGTTTGAAACAAGCTCCCCGGGCTTGGTATGAAAGATTGTCAACTTTCCTAATCTCTAAGGATTTCAAAAGGGGTAGTATAGATCAAACTATCTTTATAAAGTCAACATCTAAGGACATCTTTGTAGCCCAAGTGTATGTCGATGACATTATCTTTGGGTCAACAAATGATGAACTTCTTCAAGACTTTATTCAAAATATGGAAAAAGAGTTTGAGATGAGTCTAGTTGGAGAATTAAATTTCTTCCTAGGTTTGCAAGTTAAACAAACTAGTGAAGGAATTTACATTTGTCAAACCAAATATGCTAAGGAAATGATTAAGAAATTTGGTTTGGAAAATGCTAAGGTAGTGTCAACTCCAATGGCAACCAATACTAAAATAGATAGTGATAGTGAAGGAAAACAAATAGATCTTACCCTTTATAGGAGCATGATTGGTAGCCTCTTGTATTTAACCGCTAGTAGACCCGACATATTATTTGCGGTTGGTATGTGTGCTAGGTATCAATCATGTGCTAAGGAATCTCATTTAGTTGTCGTTAAAAGAATTTTAAGATATGTCAAGGTCACACTAAATGTAGGTCTATGGTACCCTAGGACTAGGTCTTTTGATTTAATTGGGTACACCGATTCCGATTATGCCAGTTGCAAATTGGATCGAAAGAGTACTAGTGGTGGATGCCAATTCCTTGGGTCCTCCCTAGTGAGTTGGAGTAGTAGGAAGCAACCTTGTGTTGCTTTATCCACCACCGAGGCCGAATATGTGGCTATGGGTGGTTGTGTAGCTCAACTCTTATGGATGAAACATACCCTAGAAGATTATGAGCTATCTTACTCCAACATGAAAGTATTTTGTGATAATGTGAGCACCATTAACTTGACCAAAAATCCGGTGCATCACTCTAGGACCAAGCACATTGAAGTGAAGCATCACTTCATTAGAGATCATGTGGCTAAGGGGGACATTGAGCTCAATTATATTGAATCCAAGTCCAACTTAGCCGATGTATTTACCAAGGCTCTCCCTGAAGTAGAATTTTCATCACTTAGGAGAGAACTTGGAATGTGCTTGGTTGAGTGAAGGTGTAGGTTTGCATGATCCTATAGAAATACTAGGTTTTATACCTTTAACCATCTCACAAAATACCTAAGAAACCATGATTTTTGTATTGAGCCACCTAGACAATATGTGAGATGTTAGGAAGATGCACTTGGTTCATCATGCTTGTTATGATGCACTATGGACCAAAGTGTCATCTAGAGACATTAATCCTTAATTGGACCAATCATTGGGAAGGCGTATACACAATTGATGTGCATATAGCTCCAAGAACATGATTGGAAATGTCAAATAAAACATATTTTAAACTATGTTTATCATACTTTGAAAAACAGTTTTCAAGTGAAACACAAAAGTGATACAAAGTTTGCAAAATTTTAGAACCTTTTGCTAGTTTCCAAATTTGTATCAATATTGAAATCTGGTAAAACATATATTTTCAAAATATTTTTCCTTGATAAAGTATGATTTCAGAAATGTGTACACAAATTTTCATGATTTTTCGAGGTTTTGATTTTAGAATTTAAAAAAGAGTAATGGGATCGTTCGTAAACCAACCGATCGATATAATCGTGGTTTTCGGAAAATTAGCCTCATTTTCTGAGATTTAGTGTATTGTTGATATCCTAAAACTATAGCATGATAGTATTGAGTATAAACAACATGTATGGTGTTTAATGCGATGTTTTAGGGAGTTTCACAAAATATATCTTTCTCCTCAAAATTTACATTGTTGGTGCAAAGTTAGGATTTAAACTTTCAAATTGTTTGATGACTTTAGCTCCACATGTATTTTATTCATCATAATCTATATCTTGGATTAAGGGAGTTAAAATTTTAAAATCTATGCCTTAGTTCAAGATTGTTAAAACACTCAATCTTCTTATGAAATATATGCTTATCTTTCTTCTTTTGATGTATGTCAAAGGGGAGAAGAAATAAGTTTAAGTTAGAATTGGAATTTCAGGAGCATATGATGTGATAATATGCTTATCTTTAAGACCTAACTTAAATGATTGCCAAACATCAAAAAGGGGGAGATTGTTGGTGCAACAATGCCCCAAGCATTTATATGTTTTGATGTTTGGATAATCATCTAAGTTAGGCAACAATTTGTGATCTAAATTGTGATGAAGTTTAAGTGACAGGAAAATCCAAGTATGAAGACTTGGTGAAAGAAAAGTCCAAAGTAAAGGTTTGGCGGCATAAGACCAAGCATGTTGCCTTGGCAGCATTAAATCCAAACGGACCTTGGCAAAGGGAGTCCAAAAGCAAGTCTTAGTAGCGTAAGTCCAAGCATGTAGACTTGGCGGCGTAAAGTCCAAGCACACTTTGGCAAAGGAAAACCCTAGACATGACAAAACCGAAGGAAGCTCTTGGAAGCAAGGCGCAAAGGATGAACAAGTTGCGGACTCGGAGGGATCCTGAAGGCGCAAGGCTTAAGGAAGAGCTAGGAGGTTAAGTCTGGGTCTAGGGGGTGAAATCAAGTGTGAAATATTCACACTTGATGAGTACCAATCGACTGATACGATGTATCACCGACCGGGTCGTGCTTGACTAAGTCGTGGTGAAACGACGATCATCGGCTGTGACCAAGGCGGATCGATGTTAGATCGATCGCCAATAGTGGCGATCGATAGACGTAAAAATGAGCATAGAATGGAGTCGCACTCGACTGCGGCCGTGATCACTCGACTGATCACTCTATCAGTCGACTGATGGAGGCATCAGTCGACTGATGAAAGTGTCGTTGGATGAAACGACTCTGAATCCCGCGAATCCGGCTGAATTCATCCCTCTTCTCTATAAAAAGAGGGATGGTGGAGGTTTTTGGGGTTAATGCTTATTCTCTAATCCCTCTCAAGAGCCTCCACTAATTCTCTAGATTTCTAAGTGATTTAAATCTCCTCCTCTTCTCTCTAAGCTTAGATCTTCATTCTTTGTAAAGAAGAGGAGTTGTTTTGTAAAGAAAGCTTATTAGTAGATATTGCTTTGATTGATCCACCTTAAGGATCACCGTGGAGTAGGAGTGCTATCTCTGAACCACGTAAAAGGCCTTGTTTGCATTTTGTTATTGTTTTTACATATATTATTGTGTTTGCTTCCGCTAATCATTTTTGTAGAAACCGAAAAACGCTATTCACCCCCCCTCTAGCCTCCAAACGTTCCCTAACACGACCGTCCGATCTCGACCTAGACAATCGATGGGATGTCTTTGGTCGGATCTACGCTTAAGACCATCCCCGTAAGGAGGATACGACCTCACTTACTCTCACACACATGAGCTTACCTCGATACTTACTATGTTTCTTTCGCTTTCGGCCTTCCACTCGATTCCTTTGGCTCCCTCCGATGTCACTCGAGTGTCGCCCGACCACCGCGGCTTCCTCCGCGTGTCGCTAGCCTTCAACTCCAGCTTTAGCACTTTTCTGCACACTCGATTCAACTCGTGAGATAATGATATATCCTTGACTTTGTGTCTTTTGCCATAATCAAAATACTGGTTCGACTTAGGTTCCCCTGCACCAACACCGACGACTCGATCACTCACACCCAAGACTCATCCATAAGATAAGTCAGAGTGACTTTGTCAGAGGTTTGCCTAACCTCAATAACTTGGATAATAAAATATGTAATGCTTGTCAACAAGGTAAACAATCTAGGACACAACATCAACTAACTAATCAAGAACGAACCAAAAGTGTGCTTGAGCTCCTACACATGGATCTATTTGATTCACACGAACCTAAGTCACTTAATGGAAGTAAATTCTGCTTAGTCATAATTGATGACTATTCTAGATTTACTTGGGTTAGGTTGATCAAACACAAAAGTGATACCCTAGATCAATTCATCAACCTATTTAAATTAATAGAAAATCAACAAAGCATAAAAATCAAAAGACTTAGGACTAATCATGGTGGTGAATTCGAGAACCATAGGTTTACAGAATTCTATAACCTAAATGGATACCACCATGAGTTCTCTTGCTCTAGAACTCCACAACAAAATGGCCTAGTAGAACGCAAAAATAGAACCCTACAAGAAGCCGCTAGGACAATGTTAAACGAGTATAACCTACCCGATAGGTTTTGGGCGGAAGCTATGAGTATGACATGCTATGTCCAAAATAGGATCCTTTTGGTAAAGAGGCACCTTAAGACCTCATACGAGATTTATCACGATAAAATACCTAACATCAAGTACTTTAGGGTATTTGGGTGTAAGGTACATATCCTAAACATTAAGGATTACCGAGGGAAATTTACATCCAAAACCACAACCAGAATCTTTCTAGGATACTCGACTACAAGTAGAGCTTATATAGTATATAACCATGACACCCTTAGAGTCGAGGAGACTATCAATGTAGTATTTGATGAAGAACACGAACCTACAAAACCACCGGCAACCCCAATTAGCGAGCCGATTCATACTAGACCTAACTCTGGTCCAGAGATCAGGTCTAGTGTTAATCCTAACCTAAGTCAACCAAGTCACTCTATCGACCAAGTGATAGATGACTCTAACAAAACTAGAACTCAAACGAGTCATCATATTGATCAAGTTGTAGACTCAAACCCAAATCCAACTAGGACTCAAACGAATCATCCTATCGACCAAGTGATAGGTGATCAAAGTCTAGGAGTTCGAAATACAGCCTCATACAGAAACCTTAGTCAAATCTCCTAGATTTCTAAAATTGAACCCAAAACCATTGACCAAGCTCTTCTTGATCCCGATTGGATTATTGCAATGCAAGAAGAGCTGGCTCAATTCACTAGGAACGAAGTATGGGAATTAGTACCACCACCTAAAGATAAAACAATCATTGGAACAAGGTGGGTGTTTAGAAATAAACTTGTTGATAAATGTGAAGTAGTTAGAAATAAAGCTAGACTAGTCGCTAAAGGGTTTAGTCAAGTTGAAGGTTTAGATTACGACGAGACCTATGCCCTAGTAGCTAAATTAGAGTCCATTCGAATGCTATTAGCGTATGTTGCACATCGAGGATTTAAGTTGTTTCAAATGGATGTGAAATCAGCATTCTTAAATGGATACATTAAGGAAGAGGTTTATGTTAGTCAACCTCCCGGTTTTGA
This sequence comes from Wurfbainia villosa, assembly GCA_025175895.1. Lineage (NCBI taxonomy): Eukaryota > Viridiplantae > Streptophyta > Magnoliopsida > Zingiberales > Zingiberaceae > Wurfbainia > Wurfbainia villosa. The sequence continues at coordinate 56,495,915 of CM045988.1, forward strand.
AAGTGTAGATAAACCCGACCATGTCCTTAGGTTTAAGAAAGCCCTCTATGGACTTAAACAAGCTCCTCGAGCTTGGTACGAGAGACTTTCGATTTATCTTAAGTCTAAAGGATTTAACCACGGTGTAGTTGACCCAACCCTTTTCGTAAAAACCTTAGGTAAAGACATATTCATAGCCCAAATCTATGTAGATGATATTATTTTCGGAACCACCAACTCGATCCTACTGAATGAGTTCATTTCGCTTATGGAAAGTGAATTTGAAATGAATTTAGTAGGCGAGTTGAGTTTCTTCTTAGGTCTACAAATTAAACAAACTAAAAATGGAATATACCTACATCAACGCAAATATACTAGGGAATTAATTAAACGCTTTGGAATGGAAGACACTAAAATTATTAATACCCCAATGGCAACTAATGTGAATATAGAAGAAGATGTAATCAGAAACTCAATTGATTTAAAATACTATAGGAGCATAATAGGGAGTCTCCTTTACTTAACTGCAAGATGACCTGATATCTTATTTGCAGTAAGTATGTGCGCAAGGTTCCAAACCTGTGCCAAGGAGTCTCACCTAACTCTAGTCAAGCGTATCCTTAGATATCTAAAGGGTACACTTAATGTCGATATTTGGTACCTTAAATCAACCGAGTTCCAACTAACCGGCTACTCCAATTCGGACTATGCCGGTAGTAAGCTCGATAGAAAGAGTACGAGTGGTTGTTGTCAACTTCTCAGCTCGAGTCTAGTGAGTTGGTGCAGTAGGAAGCAAAACTGTGTTGCCTTATCTACCACCGAAGTCGAATACATAGCGATGGGTGAATGTGTCACTCAGCTTCTTTGGATGAAGCACACTCTCCGCGACTTTAAGTTAGACTTTACAAATACTAAACTTCACGTAGATAACATTAGTTCAATTAATCTAACTAAGAATCTGATATGTCACTATAGGACCAAACATATAGAGGTCAAACACCATTTCATTCGAGAACATGTGGCCAACGAAGCCATACAACTCGAATACGTCGAATCGAAGTCTAACTTGGTAAACCTATTTACTAAACCCCTACCCGAAGCCGAATTTAGTCTATTAAGACGAAAATTTGGCATGTGCGTAGTAGAATAGGACTTTGCAAATTATATTACTACTATTTCTTACTTTTCATTTTTCATGGAACTAGTATAGGACATACCTTAGATATCATGCGCCTATAGATATAAGGAGCCAATACATCTCACAACATATAGGACTAATGTGTTTGTGTACTTAGCCACGTAGATGGGCGTGAGATGTTAGGACCTTACTCCTGGTTCCAGATGTAGAGCTAGTGCATCTCCATGAACCACGGAGTATAATCATATATACTAACCGACTCTGACCAGGACTAATTGATCTTTCATATGAATCAAGCCAAATATGAGTCGAACATTTTATAGATGAGCTTATTTTTAGTATATTATTTTCAAAATAATGTGGAACATGCTTCGACTTTAAATTTAATACTTTTTTTTTTATTCCACACACCCTCACTCTTTTCGATATATGGCAAAAGGGGGAGAAAAAGGCCAAAGTTAAGGGATCAATTTTTTTTTCATATGGCCAATGTTTACTTAACTTTAAGTTAACAAAATAGAAGTAAAGGCCAAGTTAAGAGAATTCTTAACTTAAACACATTTACTTAACTTTAAGTTAACTTGTTAACAAAACGGAAGTAAAGGCCAAGGTTAAGAAATCAATTTTTTTGATTTCTTAACTTAAAATTTATTTTAAACACTATGTCCAATATTAAGTAATTTTAGTTACTTAATTCTTTTTTAGTAGCAAACATCAAGGGGGAGAGTTAAAACTCTTTCTCAAGTACTCACCCTCGGTCAAGGGGGAGGATTCCTCAAGGGGGAGCACTTGAAAAAGAGTTTTTATATACTCCTGCTCATTCATGCATAACTCATACTCATTTTGTTTAATGCACTTAATTTATTTTTTTTAACTTTGTATATGGGTTTGCCATAAATCAAAAAGGGGGAGATTGTTGGTACAGTAGGCACCTAAGTCGAACCTGAGTTTTGATTATAGCAAACGATACAAAGTTAAGCTCATGTCGTTATCTCACGAGCTAAATCGAGTGTACAGAAAATTGCTATAGCTGGAGCTGAAGGGTAGCGACACCCAGAAAAAGCCACGGTGGTCGGGCGACACTCGAGTGACTTCGGAGGGAGCCGAAGGAATCGAGTGGAAGGCCGGAAGCGAAAGTGACACAGTAAGTATTGAGGTAAGCTCGTGTGTGTGCGAGAGTAAGTGAGGTCGTATCCTCTTTATGGGGATGATCTTAAGCGTAGATCCGACCAAAGACATCCTATAGGTGGTCTAGGTCAAGATCGGATGGTCAGAGGCCGTCGAAATAATATTTTTGTTAAGCTAACTTTGCCGTGCAGCTAGCATCAATCGACTACCCGGAGGACTCATTGCGTCAATCGATCGGCTCGAGGTCGACATTTGGTCGATCTTTGCCATCGATCGATGATGGTCATCAGTCGACTAGTGGTCAAGGATCAGCTTCGAGGAGTCAAGGCTTATCACCTCATTTCAAGGGGAGTGGTGTTCAAATGTGATTGGCTAGGGTTCCTATCGAAAAGGGGCTCAAAGACTATAAAAGGAGGGCCTATCCTAGGGTTTCATCATCAATTCTAAGCTTCCAAAAGCCTCTGCCAAGCTACAACTTTCCGACAGCGAAGTGCTTCTTCTCCGACGTCTAGGTTTTAATTGCTTTCTTTTTGTAATGTTGGTTTAAGTTTTTATTTCAATTCATTACTGTAATTTCTCGTAGCTTTTATCGTAACAAGGAGAGGGGGAGTGTCCCTCTACCTCAAGCTTTGTTTTTTCTTGTATCGATTAACTCCTACCTCTAACGAGAAGGAGTTCTTTAGTGTTTTTGCCCTCCGTACGTGGTCAAGGACCACTAGGGCCTTGGAGTAGTAGCCGAAGGCTACAAACCAAGTAAAAATATTTGTCTCCTTTTATTTATTGCTTATCTTTCCGCTGTAAATTAATTATCTACTCGAGTTTTATTGAACGAACAAAAAGAAAAGGTTTTATTGCTATTCACCCCCCCCTCTAGCGATCCGCTTTGATCCAATAGCCAACGCCTAGGTTCCTCCTTAATTCTCCTTAATCTTTCATACGAGGGTTGTCACCCCTCGTATCGGATTCACACAGTAAATAGAAGACTAAAAAAAATAGCTACAGATCTAAACAATCACCAATTGCAAATATGAATTTAAGAATAGAAATAATATTTGAAATAACATGTTCTAGACACACAAACTATTCCCTAATCCTAGAATAGGAGAATCTACTCCATGAATATGATAAGAGAAACACAAGGCATGACCGAATTCATAAATACAAAATAAATCATGCAGAGAAAGCAAATTAAGGTGCAATGTGGCTCTTCTCTCTGGCGTTGAGGTACATAACTTGGATCTCGAGCGGCTTCCTTCCTCCTCATTGCTTTTAGGGCACCGGTGTGCCATCCCATCTGAAATTCCCCCCTAGGGATTGGGCGTAGCTTCCTTTATATAGACATCAGGCTAGATCTCCCTGAAACCTGGAAAATAATTGAATCATGTTGAAATCACCCAGCGCCACACAGTCGTGTGTTTCCACATGGTCAGGCTATGTGTGGTACTGTGGTGGCTGATCTTGATCCTTAGACACGACCGTGTGTCACCACATGCCCTGGTCGTGTCCCCTTCTATGTCCAACTACCAAATGAGCTTCTTTCGCTCCGAAAGTGTGTCGTTTTTCCCATGAAATGCTATCCTTCACATGAAAGTACAAAGAGTAGACCTCCAAACTAAAAAATAGGAAATGCATGCAAAACAAAGTACGATATGCATGAAACAAGTATAAAATGTAATAGGATGTGAACAAAAACTACTCTTAAAGCCCTATATATTTTGCTCACATCAATCCTGCCAGACTTAAATCTTTGCTTGTCCTCAAGCAAACCACAGTGCCATGAAATTTTAAAAAGCAATTGTTTTGTGATTAGCATGTTAACTAGATTTATCAAGTGGTATTTGCAATTAAAGAAAAATAGATATGTTCTAAAAATTCACTAAGTAAGCTTCTCATGCTAAGCGAATCTTCTTAGGAGATACTCATTCCATGGTAAGTTAAGTCATCATCCTATAGCTTTCCTAGGGTCTTCGGCTCTTAGGCACTTACCTGCCCAAAGCGAGGGTCGTTCCCTAGATCTAGCACAAAGTTTCAAAGGTGTGCTTGATATTGAGAGAAATTGGCAGGTGTTTCTCCAATAATCTAACTCGGTCTCAAAGGAGCACCTAACCATTTCCACCCACGACAACTATTTTTTTATCCCTCATAATATTTTTCAATTTTTCTTACTGTAAAATACCGGAAAAAAAGGGGTTGGACTATATTTAATACCTAATCTAGGTATTAATTAAAAAGGGTTAATCAAACTTAGGTTGGGTCTTATGGGGTAAGAACCCAATAAGTGTTGTTTAAGCCCAACCCGTTAAAAGGCCAGCCAAACCGTTAATCTCTTAACTCCACCGTTCTTCCTTCCCATTTCTCGTCGACGAAGTCTTCGCATGCGAGCGTTTCGTGCACACAAAGTTATTTGTCACCAACTCCGCCGCCCGGTGCTTCCCCTTCCCAAGCCCTCATTACCTCTTCTTCCTCACACGCACGACACCTCTAGCCTCTTCACCGAGCGATCCCTCATCTCCTCTGCTCTTCCAAAATCCAGGGCCATCGATTTCCATCCTTCTTCCTCGTGAAGACTACCTTGTGGAAGAGAGCATCTGAAGTCTCGATGACCTTCGCAGGTGAGCGGGGGGGAGTGGGCAAGCAAAGGCTAGTGAATACGGGTCAGCGGTGGTCCCAAACTGGAAGTCGTTCTTCCCGATCGAAGTGGAGGTTGCACCGGCAATCGTTGTGAGTGCTAGGTAAGGGCTGAGTTTCTTACTACCTTGGACGAAATCAACTCCAAGATATAGTTTTTCCCCTTAACTGAGCTCGATCTGGTTTGGGCAGTGATTGGGGATTTGATTGCGCCGCGAACAGGGATGAGGAAGGGTTGTCGGTGGAGATCTGAGATTCGATAAGATCTGAGATTGTGGTGTTGTCTGTTGGACGTAGTTGCTGTTAGGGTTAATTTCATTGCCGAGGTGTTGATATGTTTTGGGTAGTAAGTTGGTTGGTGAATGGGGCTTCCAGTATTAGGACCTTGCTGTCGGTGGAGGTTACAACAACGAGTAAGCATGATTTATCTCCTGTCCGGCTATTATTGTTGATCGTTGATTTCCGTTATCGTGTTTGGATGGGTATGTGTCGGTTGAAATGGCTGTAAACGGTTGTAGGTTAGCATACTTGTTAACCAGGAATGATGGATGTTAATTATAGAAATAATTATAGTAGGGGGCAGCTGTGATTTAAGTGTTGTGTTTATGAATTAGATTTATAACTGATTCTGTTGGTGATACTATTACAATAGGTTGGGGGTAAAAGGTTAAATCTTTATGAGATTAACTTTGTTAAGTCAGATATGGAATTGGATAAGGGAGTTAGCACTTTTTCTAATTGAAACCGATGGGTTTAAATTAAATGGTCAAGTCTGGCTAATTGGGGTTTCTAAATCGTATTCGATTAAGGGACGCAAATATAGAAACGGGAGAATAGCAAATTTATATAAATATTGTTGTATGTTTGAACATAACCACAACGTTTGAAATGTACAGGACGTGGATACGAGATCGGTCCGCGGATGTGAAGACTCTATTACTACGAGCATTGACAGCAGGTGGGTAATTTCCTACCTGGTCAGGTAGATGTAATGGTTTTTAGATTTAGTCATAGATATGAGCATGTTAGGTGTTCATATTATCTTGACCCTGCTCTGATTATCGTATGCTTGATACTTATCGTTGGATATATTTATGCTCAATTGTTGATATCACATATTCCCTATCATGATTAAGGAATTGCAGATGTGATGTAAGTAGGTCTAAATATTTAGTAGGGTGTAGATGTTAGAGTACGGATGATGACCTAATTTATAAATTGGGAAAAAGGTCATCCATGAGTAGGTAATGCCCTAAATGTAGGACTTATTCCATACCTGTATGTTGCACACTTATTTACCAACCACGTGTTGTGTAAATGGTTAGGTGAGTCGTGGTTAGTGTGTCGCTACGGACCGGTGGTCCTAGCTTGCCATGATCATTTGAGTACGACTCTCTACAAGATAGAGAGTGTATTGATCAAATGGACGTGACTCTCTATTAAACAGAGAGTCTGTGGTAGGGGTCTGTATGTGAGACAACACCTTCATGTCATTGCATGCATACTGACGACATCGTCTCCCCTTGGGGTTGAGAGAGAGTCGTCAGTCATCCTGCCTCCCAGGTTACTCCCAGAAGAATAACTGGTGTGAGGGCATAGCATTTGTTGTGTCGCACTCTACCATTATAGACGATGGTAGTTGGAGTTGCATGCAGTTATCCTGGGTGCGTGGCACTCGACCACTCATTGGTAGTGTCAGTCGGAGTGGCCAGCAGCAGGGACCCCCATTGCGTAGCGAGCTCTTTACGCTCATATGCTACTTGATCATACTGCCCAATCGGCCACTCTATTGCAGTGGTTGGTGTGAGTTGGGACAGTTGTCATGTTGTGCCACCTAGGCCACACTGGGGTCATAGTAGCGAGTAGGGGTGAGCAGGTATGACCATACATGCTGCATTGCTGTATCATACGGTGTTTTGCATATGATTATATATATATATACATACATGTTTGTATATATATATATACATGGATGATGGTGATTAGTATACATACAGATACAGTCTATATGTATACTCACTTTGATGATGCATTTGTATGTACTATGCTTGTTGCATTTGTTTGTACATATTCATACATGCTATTGCATTTCCTGTATGGTAGTGGTATGATACTTGTATATCTATTGGTTATTCACTGTTATACCCTCGACCCATATCAGGATGTAGTGTGAGTTAGTACTATTTTTATACCTTATATTGTGGATATATGCCCAGGTTGGATGAGGATAGAGTAGCTGACTGTCAGGTATGTTAGCATCGTTTGTTGTTCAGTTTATTTAGTGTATGCATGCATATATACTTGTTATACTGATGTATACCTATTGTATGAGTATATTAGACTGTTGAATGACATGTAATATTGATACATATATTTACATGTTCTATCTTATTACCTACTGAGTTTTACTCACCACCACATACCCTAGATTTTTCTGTTGCCTAGGTAACAGGTAGAAGTCTTCGTGACGGCTTGGAGCTACGCCAGTGATCCATCCCATCTTCGCTTTCCTGAGTCTCCCGAGGATTGGTGTTTGTGTTATGGATTTTCTTATATGTTATGGATTTGGTTTATTATGGACTTTGTCATGATGTCGTTGATTTTATTTCTGTAGTCGATGTTTTATTTATAGTTTTATTACTGTAGACTTGCTAGGTGGTGTACACTTGTATGTTTTTGGTATATATGTTGTGGGTATGTGGTTTCTATTTCTGCTGCTGTTGTTATGTTTATATTATGTTGCTGTTGTGGGCCTACGGGCCTTGTATTAACACAAAATGTTGCCACATACAGGGGAGATTTCGTTCGTTTGATTTTCGGCACGTCATACTCTCGGGGCATGACACTTACTCTCTTTTTTCTTTTTTTTTTCTCTCTCTCTTGAGATCTAGATTTTTTCTAATGGGCTTGCACAATCCAAGCATCTCCAGTAACTAAAATGCTAAATCTAGAGTTACTCATAGATTCTAAAGTACTAGACTACTGAGATGAATCATAACTAGGTACGTACTAGATTTTCTCTTTCAGAATGTTCGTCTTATGCGTAGGTGTAAAAATAAAAGCTAACCAGTGTAAGTCTAGAACATTCATTAGAGCAAATAAAATAAAATAAAATAAAATACCACGAGGTAAATGAAGTTAAGATACCCATGGAAACAACTCATGAAGAAAACTGTAAAAATACTATTGTGGCAGCTTATAGATAGCAAAAACTAAGTGTTGAAAGAAACTAAACAACCTATGCATGAATAATGAATGCTAACTAAAATGCAAATATCAGGAAAGAAACTACTGCTAGAAACAAAATAAATCAAAACTTGGGGTCCTCCCAGACTTAAACAAAGCATACCTCTAATATGGTGGACAAGGTGGAAAGTCTGTTAGCCTTGGCATCTCAGGATCCTGGGAAAATCTGGTGTTGAGCCGCTGATACCACATGTACATGTGGTCAATCTGAGAGCTAGTGGATGCAGCGGCTGCTCGGTGCTCCTCCTCTTGCTGCCTCTGCATTTGCTGCTCGCCATATATGTCATCGAGGTTCGATCGGAACTCCAAAAAATCATAGGCATATGTACCTGCATCCTGCTCAAAAGTAAAAAGAGGTGGTGGTGCAGGTGCAGGCTCATGTCGATGTGGACTAGGTGGGCTCAAAAAAATGATCTTTGCTTCTTCCTAGCAAGTTCTTTCTAATCCTAAACTATTTGCAAACACATAAGTGACCATAAATCAATGTTTAAATTATACACATCAATGCAGAAAGATTAAAAATATGTAAAATTAAACTTGGATTGCCTCCCAAGGAGCGCTTGTTTAAGGTCTTTAGCTTAACCATACTCCTACGTCTTGTAACGCCCGTAAAATTCCTAGCAATTTTACAGAAATTTTTGGCTTGATGATCATGGGCTTTTTGTGGGCCTTTTCAAAAATAAAAGAAAATAAGCCAAAAAGGGGTGCAAGGCCTAGGAATTGAACCCCAAACCTCTAGAGATAGCCAAGCCTAATAGATGCACCCACTAACCAGGAGCCCAATAGGATTATATGATTAAGGAAGAGGGGGAAACTATAGATAAGTGGGACTAGGAGTAAATGAAGAGGCATGGAAAAGAAAAGAGGAACTTCTCTTCCTCCCCCCTTTATAAAGAAGAGGGAAGATTGGATTTGGTCACTTCCACTCTTCTTCTTCTTCCCCTCACCGAATTCTAGCTCCTTTCCACCCCTTGGCTGAATCTCATCCAAGCAAGAGAAGGCTAGGGTTGGTTCTTCCTTAGGTTTTCCTTCCACCAAAAAAAAAAAGCAACGCGAAGGATGTAAGTATCCCTCACCTGCATACGAGTAGTTGCGATTGAATGTTTGAACAACCTGTATGTTATATTCGGCCAAGCATGTTTTAGTTTACCAATGAAGTTGAAATCTATGTTTAGGAAGGATATGATGATGCTAAGATGGGAAAAGAGGGTTGGTTAAAAAGCTAACCCTAGTTGAGCCCTTATGTGTTTCGGCCACCTAGGAAATTAGGGTTAGGGTTTCATGAATGCCATGTTTTAATTGCTATATGATGTAGTTAGGGTTTAAAAGGGATTAGGTCAAAAGTTAACCTAGGAAACCCTATGGACCATTCGGCCAACATGGGTTTTTGGTGTTTTTGTTGAAGTTTACATCTTGCTTTACTTGCAAATGATGATGATAGCATGTTAGAGGGATTAGGATAAAGATCTAACCCCAAAGGTCTCCATGAACCATTCGGCCAAGTCATGGACTAGGGTCTAAATGAAGCTCCATGTTATGTTTATGCTATGTTCTATAACTAGATGATGATGTTAGGGTTTTAAGTGGATTAGAACAAAAGCTAACCCTAATGAACCCTAAAGACCTATTCGGCCAAACCCTACTTTTAGGGTTTCAATGAAGTTCCATGCCATGTTTTTGTAACTAGATGATGATGTTAGGGGTTAAAGTGGATTAGGACAAAAGCTAACCCTAATGAACCCTAAGAACCATTCGGCCAATATGGATCTTGGTGTTTTATTGAAGTTTTATAGCTTGTTTTACTTGTAAATAATGATGTTAACATGTTAGGGGGTTGAGGATAAAGATCTAAACCCTAAAAAGCCTATAAGGGCCATTCGGCCACCTTTGGTCTTTTAGGTTACAATGAAGTTCATACCATGAATTTTATGGAATTTGTATGCATATGTATGTTACTTGAATTAGGTTAAAGGTTTAAACCCTAAAAAGCCTATAAGGGCCATTCGGCCACCTTTGACCTCCTTAGGTTACAATGAAGTTCATACCATGAAGTATGCTATGCTATGTTAATGAAATAAGCTATGATGTTATGAAATGAAGTATGCTATGCTATGTTAATGAAATGAAGCATGATGTGTATGAAATGAAGTATGCTATGCTATGTTAATGAAATAAGCTATGATGTTATGAAATGAAGTATGCTATGCTATGTGAATGAAATGAAGTATGATGTGTATGAAATGAAGTATGCTATGCTATGTTAATGAAATAAGCTATGTTGTTATGAAATGAAGTATGCTATGCTATGTTAATGAAATAAGCTATGTTGTTATGAAATGAAGTATGCTATGCTATGTGAATGAAATGAAGCATGATGTGTTATGAAATGAAGTATGCTATGCTATGTTAAAGAAATAAGCTATGTTGTAAAATAAGCATATAAGTATTTTACTTTCTGCATGGCTTGTACCAAGACCTTAACAAGGTCCAAAGAAGGGATGGGCTCCTAAGATGCCCTAGGTCGATGGAATAAGACTCGGGCCTAGGATGGGCTTCTATGTATGATTGCCCCTAGGTCGATGGAATAAGATTCGGGCCTAGTACGGGATGGGCTCCAAGATGCCTTAGGTCGATGGAGTAAGACTCGGGCCTAGGATGGGCTTCTACGCTATGACGATTGCCCCTAGGTCGATGGAATAAGACTCGGGCCTAGGAACCTATTAGGTTCGAGACTTGCTACCTCGGGCCTATTTAGGGATGCGCGCTATGATAATGAAGAAGTGGTACAATGCCGGGCCCAAATATGTTGAGATCTATATTTACGTACCTAACATATATGTTTTCAAAAGCATCTTGCATATGTTTGCATGATAATGTTTAAGTTACATGTTATGTTAGATAATATGCCATAATGTTTAAGTTACGTGTTATGCTAGATGATATGTCATAATGTTTAAGTTACATGTTATGTTCGATGATATGCCATGATTGTTAAGTTACATGTTATGTTAGATGATATGCCATGATTGTTTACGTTACATGTTATGTTAGATGATATGCCATAATGTTTACGTTACATGTTATGTTAGATAATATGCCATAATGTTTAAGTTACGTGTTATGCTAGATGATATGCCATAATGTTTAAGTTACATGTTATGTTCGATGATATGCCATGATTGTTAAGTTACCTGTTATGTTAGATGATATGCCATAATGTTTAAGTTACATGTTATGTTAGATGATATGCCATGATTGTTTACGTTACATGTTATGTTAGATGATATGCCATAATTTTTACGTTACATGTTATGTTAGATAATATGCCATAATGTTTAAGTTACGTGTTATGCTAGATGATATGCCATAATGTTTAAGTTACATGTTATGTTCGATGATATGCCATGATTGTTAAGTTACCTGTTATGCTAGATGATATGCCATAATGTTTAAGTTACCTGTTATGTTAGATGATATGTCATGATGTATAAGTTACATGTTATGTTCGATGGCACGCTATGATGTTAGGTTACTAAGTTACATATGATGCCATGTATGTTATGTTTATGTTACTTACGCTACAAGTTAAGTTGATGATGCCATGTATGTTACATGATATATTGATTATATGTTGATTACAAGTCATGATTAATGATGATGTATGGTTTTTGTGAGTAGGACAGGATCTTACTAAGCCTATGTGCTTATAGTTTATCTTTCCCTCGTACTGTAGATAAGGGTAAGGGATGGATAAACTGAAGGGAACAGCAGGAGGGGTCAATGTGTGTGGTAGTGGCATGGTGGAGAAGATCCGTTAAGTCTACTTATACATGTATTATCTATAATGATGATGTCTATGGATGTCTTTACTTATGTCTCCCTATGACGATGATGTTATGAACCTACTAAGCCTTAAGTATCTATATATATATATGATGCATGCTTTATGTTGATAAGAAGAAGTAAAGAAGAAGTAAGAAGAAGTATCTATGCATGCTATGCTATGCAACATACTCTATGTTAAGAAGAAGTGTTAATGCATATTTATGTTTAAAAGAAAAAAAAAGGTATTTAGGTCTTAAGTCTTCCGCTGTAAGAAATAAGAAGTATATATATATAAAGTCTTCCGCTGTATGAAATGTATGTACGGTCGCGTCACGCGCCGCCTCTCCGGACATTTAGGGTCCCGGAAGGGCGGGCGTGACACGTCTCATCTTGGCTCTAGTGGCCCAAAGAGATTTTTCTTCCTCCCCTTCTTGATGCGCTTGAATCTTTCTCATGGGGGAGCAAGATATTTGCTCAATGTATGCCTCCTCCCTTGTGGTCCCTCATCACTGAAGGTGGAACCGAAGCTTCGCTTCCCATCTAGGTCACTAGTGCATGACGATCCCATCTACGTCTCCATATTAAAAAAAAAATTATCTTTGACGAAGAGGGATTACCCAAGCAACTGATCCATCGTCGTGCTATTCGATTAGAGTAGTCACTTGAACAAACTTATTGTTCAAGCAACCTATCTCTTTTCTTCGATTAGCCGCGGAATAGACGATGTACGGATCGCCGATTTTTGTATTTATCTTCGGGGTCCAAGTAAATTTGCCACATGCAATTACATACATCATACAAAGAAACAAAACGAAACCAAAACAAGAATTATACCTCTTGTTTACCTCTTGGTCTTCTATCGTATGTCCTATCCTTCTCTTAGACGTTGTGTGGGCAACGATTGTTGGACTTTCCGAGCCACAAAAATCACTTTTTGCATTGCGGAAACATCGGAAGGCCGGCCACGGATCCGTGCGAAGTATTACAAAAATAAATTCATGTATGTGTTATGGAAACCTAGATCTACCTTAGATCTACATGATGAGAGCGTTACCCTCGTAGCGACGCCCTTCGCTTATCCCGCTCGTCCAAACGCTTTGCCGGAACTCAAGAGTGTCAAGTGTACACTCCTCTATTGGTATCCACACTGACAAATGGTGGAGAAAAACAACCTAGAGTGTGCTAGCACTCCTTGGTAGTCTCGGCAAGATGAGGAATGGGAAAGAGCAAGAAGGAGAGCAAGGAAGAAGAAGATTAAGTTAATTCCAAATAACTTCTCATCTAATGAAAAGTGGTCGGCAACTTTGTTTTGGGGGGTTACATGCATGCATGTAACTCCAAGAGCCAATGGCTCTTGGTCTCCCTCATGAGGTGGCACCACATGATAAGTCCATGATGATGTGGAACATCATCATTGGCCGGCCCCCATGCCAAGTCACCATGACATGGCAATTGGTCAAGTCAAAATTGATCATTCATCTTCCCTCTCAAGTCAAGTCAAACTTGACCTCTTATCTCCCATGGTTGATCAAATCTAACCACTTGATTCAAGTCAATTTGATTTAATGAATCTCTATTCATTAATTTAAATTGACTCAATGAATCAAATCTAAATTAGACTCATTCAACACTTTAATCAAATTGAGTCTATCTCAATTAGTCTAATTTGGATTACTCTTAATCCAATTTGGTTCATCCCATGAACCTAATCCTCATGGTTCATCATATGAACCTAATCTTCAACTAATTGCCCTTTGTGTGTGACCCTATAGGTTCTTAATTATAACGTTGGCAATGCTCCTAAACCGATTTAGGAACATAAGCAATGAGCGGTATATAGCAACACATCATTGCTACCCAAGTTACAAGAATGTTGAGATCCAACATCACCTTTGTGACTACTAATTGTGACTCTCACAATATGTGACAATGTCCCTCTATCCTTGACATCTAGATTGACCAATTGAGGCATAGACCGTGTCACTCCAAATAGACTCACTCTAATCAAATGAGCTCAATATTGTTGGTGCAGTAGGCACCTAAGTCGAACTTGAGTTTTGATTATAGCAAACGATACAAAGTTAAGCTCATATCGTTATCTCAAAAGCTGAATCGAGTATACAGAAAAGTGTTATAGCTGGAGCTGAAGGCTAGAGACACCCGGAGGAAGCCGCGGTGGTCGGGCGACACTCGAGTGACTTCGGAGGGAGCCGAAGGAATTGAGTGGAAGGCTGGAAGCGAAAGCGAAACAGTAAGTATTAAGGTAAGCTCGTGTGAGTGCGAGTGTAAGTGAGGTCGTATCCTCTTTACGGGGATAGACTTAAGCATACATCCGACCCAAGACATCTCATCGGTGGTCTAGGTCGAGATCGGATGGTCGGAGGTCGTCGAAATAATGTTATTGTTCAGCTAACTTGTCATTTCAGCTAGCATCAGTCGACTGCCAGCTTGGAGGACTCGACTGCTGTCAATCAGTCGACTGTCTACGGTCAGCATTCAACTAATGCTGCCATTAGTCGACTGATGGTCAAGGATCAGCTTCGAGGAGTAAAGGCTTATCACCTCATTTCAAGGGGAGTGGTGCTCAAATGTGATTGGCTAGGGTTCCTCTCGAAAAGGGGCTCAAAGGCTATAAAAGGAGGGCCTATCCTAGGGGTTCTTCATCAATCCTAAGCTTCCAAAAAGCCTCCGCAACGCTACGACTCTCCGACAACGAAGTTCTACTTCTCCGACGTCTAGGTTTAATTGTCTATATTTTTGTTTCATCGGTATAATCTTTATTTCAGTTTATATTTTTCATATCAATTGTCTCGGAGTTTTTATCGTTATGAGGAGAGGGGGAGTGTCCCTCTACCTCAAAGCTTTGTGATTTTTCTTGTACTCGATTAACGCCTACCTCCAACGAGGAGGAGTTCTTTAGTGATTTGCCCTCCATGCGTGATCAAGGATCACTAGGGCCTTGGAGTAGTAGCCGAAGGCTACGAACCAAGTAAAAAACCATTTGTCATTTTTGTGTTTGATTTTACTTTCCGCTGCATTTAATTGTCTTGAAACGAACTCGAAAAAAAGGGTTTATCGCTATTCACCCCGCCCCTCTACCAATCCACTTCGATCCAACAATTGGTATCAGAGCTGGGGATGCTAAGATCTGGTGAAACCACCAATCTAGAATTTTTACAGATTTTTTTTCTCTTTTTTTTTCTGTTTATTTCGAATTTATTTCATTCATTTAGTTTTTCTTCTGCACTACTAATCCAAGACGCGAGTCTTGGTACTTTTCGATTGTTTGTGTTGTTGTTAGGTTTTATGTCTCCGTTCTCCTGTTTCTTTTTGTTTCAATGACCCATCTTGAGGGTTTTAGCACCGTTCGACCTCCGTTTTACAACGAAGATGTCTTCCATTATTGGAAGGGTTGGATGGAATGCTTTCTTAAAACCCAAATCGAGATGTGGATCATAATCCAAACGGGATTCACACTTCCGACTAATGAAGTGGGTGAATCCTTGGATTATGACCAATGGACCAATGCGACAAAAAGACAAGTTGAAGCCGACGCCAAGCCAACTCAAATCCTCCAATGCAGCTTGTCCAAGGAGGAGCTTAATCGCGTCGGCCCCTTAATCAGCGCAAAGGACCTTTGGACAAAGCTAGTGGAGCAACATGAAGGGACCGATGAAGCCAAGGTATGTAAGCGCGATCTTTTCTTTAATAAATTGTATAATCTAAAAATGTAGGAACATGAAATGGTGACTCAACTTCATGCCCGCGTTCAAGACATAGTCAATAATCTACACGCGATCAGGCAAAAGGTCGAAAACCATGACCTTATAAGGTATGTTCTTAACTCCTTTCCGAGGACTACCTTGTGGGCATCCATGGTCGATGCCTACAAGGTCTCCAAGGATCTTTCGAAACTTAGGTTAGATGAATCATTTTTCAGTTTTGAACTTCATGAGCAGTCTAACTCGGAACCCGAGAAGGGTATAGCACTTTTTGCAGGTTCGAGGAAGAAAACTGCAAGCATGCCACCCCCGAAGGAAGAAGAGGATGAGTCAGATTCGGAGGTCGACTCGAAAATGGAGGTCGAACTAGTCAACCTAGTTTAGAGGATAGTCAAGGGAAAAAAATGAACCGTCACTCGACCCAACGAAGGTAAGCCTAAAAGTTCAAATATTAGATGCTACGAATGCAACAGGTTTGGACATATCAAGTCCGAATGCCCAAAACTCAAGAGCAAAGCACCAAAACACAAAAAGGCACTCAACGCTACTTGGGAAGAAGCATATGAGGAAGAAGATAGTGATCTTGTTCTCATAGCTAAACCGGTGGAATTAGAGATGGAGTCGGAACCGGAACTTAAATCAGAAATCGAAGACGAGTCGGACTGCGAAGCACTATTCAAAAGAAGCCACGGATACGCATTCTGTTCAAAAGATACACTCAAGGTAAGTCGATCCCTCATTAGTACACTTTATAATGCAATTAAGTTTTTAACTAGAAAATTAGCTAAGTCCGAGTCCAAGGTCAAGAGCCTGGTTGAGGAAGTTAAACTCCTCAAACACGTGGTCTCCCTAACCTCTTCGACTAGTCGAGTTCAAGAGGAGGACTCAACTCGGGTTGAAAAACTCGAAGTTGAGAACTCACTCTTGAAGAGTCAAGTCGAAGATCTTAGGAACACGTTGGAAAGGTTTACTTTGGGATCCAAAGGACTTGACCTCCTACTTGGATCGCAAAGGGTCATGTACAACAAGGTTGGACTAGGGTTTAGCTCAAACACGACCAACAAGTCATATACGTCGATTGTAAGTCGACATAAAAAATCGTGTCCAAGCATGGGTCCCTAAGACCACCTTGATTTCAAACTTAAGATCGAACCAGTACTGGGTTCCCAAGGACCAAATCCACTATGTGGAGAGACCGAACCGATTCAATGGTCCAAGGGGAGCTAGTACGAAACTTGTGTGTATTTTAACTTAGAAAATTGCATGCTTAGGTTCTTTATTTAGTTTGATTTTTCTTTTTAGAATAGCTACATAGGACTATAACTCGTCAATACTTGATAACATAGTACCAGGACACGGCGAGATGATAGTACTCTAGGAAAGTGAAGTCTTATGTATTCGGGCTAGATAAGGCATATCTAGTTCGGTGCACTTGACCGAGCGGAACTAGCTGAAGCTACCTCGCCGTATCCTAGACTAGTTAGACCAGAAAGTGGTCTTAGGTGAGTCAAGTCTCTATTTTCTTGAAAATGGCTTCTTCTAAGGAAGTGGTCATTGTTCCGATCAAAGAAGGCCTCTGTGCCTCGCCACGACCTGGAAGCCATGATCTTGAAAAGGTGACTTGATGTGCCTAAGGTCAAATCTGAATCTAACGCAAGGTTGACAAGTGTTCAAGTCATTAAATTTAAGTAAAATTGGAAGTCATCTCACAAGAACATATAGGGTTAACATGTTTGATCATGTAGACATGGGTGAGATGATTTAGGTTAATAATTTTCAACCAATCTTTAATAAATCCAATATCCGATCCAACTACCTTGTGTGTAGGATCAATGGATGTTGGATAGTGGTTGCTCCCGACACATGACCGGGGATCAACTCAAGTTTTCAAAGCTTCGATTCAAACGACAATGATCGGTAGCGTTCGGAAACAACGGCAAGCTCAAAATCATCGGATCAGGTGATATTGAGCTCAACTCTAAATTTATTATTCAAAATGTCTTATTAGTAGAAGATTTTCAATATAATTTACTTAGTGTAAGACAATTGTGTGATAATAACTATAAGGTCATATTTCTAGAAAATGAATGCGTAATTAATACAAATGAAACTTCTAAAACAATCCTTAAGGGAACTAGAAATAACAATATTTACACTATTAACTTAACTAACTCCTCAACTAAGTGTCTTATGACACGACAAGAGGAATCATGGTTGTGGCACCGACGACTCGGTCACTCACACCCATGACTCATCCACAAGATGAGTCAGAGTGACTTAGTCAGAGGTTTGCCTAACCTCAATAACTTGGATAATAAAATATGTAATGCTTGTCAACAAGGTAAACAATCTAGGACACAACATCAACTAACTAATCAAGAACGAACCAAAAGTGTTCTTGAGCTCCTACACATGGATCTATTTGATTCACACGGAGCTAAGTCACTTAATGGGAGTAAATTCTGCTTATTCATAATTGATGACTATTCTAGATTTACTTGGGTAAGGTTCATCAAACACAAAAGTGATACCCTAGATCAATTAATCAACCTATTTAAGTTAATAGAAAATCAACAAAGCATTAAAATCAAGAGACTTAGGTTAGATCATGATGGTGAATTCGAGAACCATAGGTTTAAAGAATTCTGTAACCTAAATGGATACCACCATGTGTTCTCTTGCCCTAGAACTCCTCAACAAAATGGCCTAGTAGAACGCAAAATTAGAACCCTACAAGAAGCCGCTAGGACAATCTTAAACGAGTGTAACCTACCCGATAGGTTTTGGGCGGAAGCTGTAAGTGCTGCATGCTATGTCCAAAATAGGATCCCTATGGTAAAGAGGCACCTTAAGGCCTCATACGAGATTTATCACGATAAAATACCTAACATCAAGTACTTTAGGGTATTTGGGTGTAAGGTACATATCCTAAACACTAAGGATTACCTAGGGAAATTTACATCCAAAACTTCGACCGGAATCTTTCTAGGATACTCGACTACAAGCAGAGCTTATTGAGTATATAACCATGACACCCTTAGAGTCGAGGAGACTATCAATGTAGTATTTGATGAAGGACACGAACCTACAAAACCCCCGGCAACCACAATTAGCGAGCCGATTCATACTAGACTCAACTCCGATCCGGAGATCAAGTCTAGTATTAATCCCAACCTAGGTCAACCAAGTCATTCTATTGACCAAGTGGTAGATGACTCAAACCAAACTAGAACTCAAACGAGTCATCCTAATGACCAAGTAGTAGACTCAAACCCAAACCCAACTAGGACTCAAACAAATCATCCTATCGACCAAGTGATAGGTGATCCAAGTCTAGGAGTTCGAACTAGAGCCTCATTCAGAAACCTTAGTCAAATCTCCTTGATTTCCAAAATTGAACCCAAGACTATTAACCAAGCTCTTCTTGATCCCGATTGGATTATTGCAATGCAAGAAGAGCTGGCTCAATTCACTAGGAATGAAGTATGGGAATTAGTACCAGTACCTAAAGATAAAACAATCGTTGGAACAAGGTGGGTGTTTAGAAATAAACTTGATGACAAAGGTGAAGTAGTTAGAAATAAAGCTAGACTAGTCGCTAAAGGGTTTAGTCAAGTCGAAGGTTTATATTACGATGAGACCTATGCCCCAGTAGCTAGATTAGAGTCCATTCGAATGCTATTAGCATATGTTGCACATCGAGGATTCAAGTTGTTTCAAATGGATGTGAAATCAACATTCTTAAATGGATACATTTAAAGAAGAGGTTTATGTTAGTCAACCCCCCCCCCCCCGATTTCGAAAGTTTAGACAAACCCGACCATGTCCTTAGGTTAAAGAAAGCTCTCTATGGACTTAAACAAGCTCCTCGAGCTTGGTACGAGAGACTTTCGATTTATCTTAAGTCCAAAGGTTTTAACCAAGGTGTAGTTGACCCAACTCTTTTCGTAAAAACCTTAAGTAAAGACATGTTCATAGCCCAAATCTACGTAGATGATATTATTTTCGGAACCACCAACTCAATCCTACTGAATGAGTTCATTTCACTTATGGAAAGTAAATTTGAAATGAATTTAGTAGGAGAGTTGAGTTTCTTCTTAGGTCTACAAATTAAACAAACTAAAGATGAAATATACCTACATCAACGCAAATATACTAGGGAATTAATTAAACACTTTGGAATGCAAGATGCTAAAATTATTAATACCCCAATGGCAATGAATGTAAATATAGAAGAAGATGTAATCGGAAATTCAATTGATTTAAAATACTATAGGAGCATAATAGGGTGTCTCCTTTACTTAACTGTGAGCCGACCTGATATCTTATTTGCAGTAAGTATGTGCACAAGGTTCCAAACCTATGCGAAGGAGTCTCACCTAACTCTAGTCAAGCTTATCCTTAGATATCTAAAGAGTACACTTAATGTCGGTATTTGGTACCCTAGATCTATCGAGTTCGAACTAACCGGCTACTCTGATTCGGACTATGCCGGTAGTAAGCTCGATAGAAAGAGTACGAGTGGTTGTTGTCAACTTCTCTACTCGAGTCTAGTGAGTTGGTGTAGTAGGAAGCAACATTATGTTTCCTTATCTACTACCGAAGCCGAATACATTGCGATGGGTGAGTGTGTCACTCAGCTTCTTTGGATGAAGCACACTCTCCAAGACTTTAAATTAGACTTTACACACACTAAACTTCATGTAGATAACATTAGTTCAATTAACCTTACTAAGAATCTGATATGTCACTCTTGTACCAAACATATAGAGGTCAAACACCATTTCATTCGAGAACATGTGGCTAATGGAGTCATTCAAACTCGAATACGTCGAATCGAAGTCTAACTTGGCAGACCTATTTACTAAATCCCTACCCGAAGCCGAATTTAGCCTATTAAGATGAAAATTGCGCATGGGCGTAGTAGAATAGGAACTTACAAATTATATTTTCTTACTACTATTTCTTACTTTTCATTTTTCATGGAACTAGCATAGGACATACCTTAGATATCATGCACCTATAGATTTAAGGAGCCAATACATCTCACAACACATAAGACTAATGTGTCTGTGTACTTAGCCACGTAGATGGCCATGAGATGTTAGGACCTTACTCTTGGTTCCAGATGTAGAGCTAGTGCATCGCCAAGAATCACGGAGTATAATCATACATACTAACCGACTCTAATCAGGACTGGTTGATTTTTCATATCAATCAAGCCAAATATGAGTCGAACATTTTATAGATGAGCATATTTTCAATATATTATTTTCAAAATAATATGGAACCTGCTTGGACTTTAAATTTAATATTTTTGTCTTTTACACATCCCCACTCTTTTCGATATATGGCAAAAGGGGGAGAAAAAGGCCAAAGTTAAGGGATCAAAATTTTTTTTGTGATAACTTAACTCACTTCATATTTATTCACATGGCCAAAAGTTAAGTAAATGCTTACTTAACTTAAACATATTGCTAAGTAATTAACATTCAAGTAATGTTAATTACTTAAACTCTTCCTAACTAGCAACCCTCAAGGGAGAGGATTAAGGGTTTCCTTCAGGACTCACCCTCGGTCAAGGGGGAGTACTTGAAGAAAATCCTTACAACTCCTACTTAATTCTTTCTCATGCACATTTACAATTCCTACTTAATCCTTTTATTATTATTTCTCATGCACATTTACAACTCCTACTTAATCCTTTTATTATTATTTCTCATGCACTTTATTATTCTTCATGCATGCTATTTTCTTAACTTTGTATGTGGTTTGCCATAGATCAAAAAGGGGGAGATTGTTGGTGCAGTAGGCCCTTAAGTCGAACTTGAGTTTTGATTATAGCTAACGATAAAAAGTTAAGCTCATATCGTTATCTCACGAACTGAATCGAGTATGTAGAAAAGTGTTATAGCTGGAGTTGAAGACTAGCGACACCCGGAGGAAGCCACGGTGGTCGGGCGACACTCGAGTGACTTCGGAGGGAGCTGAAGGAATTGAGTGGAAGTCCGGAAGCGAAAGCGAAATAGTAAGTATCTAGGTAAGCTCGTGTGAGTGCGAGTGTAAGTGAGGTCGTATCCTCTTTACGGGGATAGACTTAAGCGTAGATCCAACCCAAGACATCTCATCGGTGGTCTAGGTCGAGATCGGATGGTCGGAGGCCGTCGAAATAATGTTATTATTCAGCTAACTTGTCATTTCAGCTAGTATCAGTCGACTGCCAGCTTGGAGGACTCGACTGCTGTCAATCAGTCGACTGTCTACGGTCAGCATTCAACTGATGCTACTATCAGTCGATTGATGATGGCTATCAGTTGACTGATGGTTAAGGATCAGCTTCGAGGAGTCAAGGCTTATCACCTCATTTCAAGGGGAGTGGTGCTCAAATGTGATTGGCTAGGGTTCCTCTCAAAAAGGGGCTCAAAGGCTATAAAAGGAGGGTCTATGCTAGGTTTCTTCATCAATCCTAAGCTTCCAAAAAGCCTCCGCAACGCTACGACTCTCTGACAACAAAGTTCTACTTCTCCGACGTCTAGGTTTAATTGTTTATATTTTTGTTTCGTCGGTATAATCTTCATTTCAGTTTATATTTTTCATATCAATTGTCTCGAAGTTTTTATCGTTACGAGGAGAGGGGGAGTGTTCCTCTACCTCAAAGCTTTGTGATTTTTATTGTACTCGATTAACTCCTACCTCCAACGAGGAGTTCTTTAGTGATTTTCCCTCCGTGAGTGATCAAGGATCACTAGGGCCTTGGAGTAGTAGCCAAAGGCTATGAACCAAGTAAAAAACCATTTGTCTTCTTTGTGTTTGATTTTACTTTCCGCTGCATTTAATTGTCTTGAAACGAACTCTAAAAAAAAGGGTTTATCGCTATTCACCCCCCCTCTCTAGTGATCCGCTTCAATCCAACAAATATCTCATATTGACTCATTTTGGCATGGTCATGTACTTCGTGGTCTCACTCTATCAAGAATAACGATGTCACTCCCATCATATAGGAGGGATAGATCCCATCTACATCACTAACATCCCTCCGCATAATTTGTTACATACCCAGTAATCGCCTTTGTAGTCCACCCATTTACGGGTGACGTTTGACGAAGGCAAAGTATGCAACTCCTTATGTAGGGAACCATGGTGACTTCAGTTCTAAGAACTAATAGTCATACTAATAGTCACATGAGAAAGTATATGACACTCATATAACGATCCATGATACTTTCTCATGGCGGGTCATTCAGTATATATTCGCCAATGCATACCCATGTGTCAACTTGATATCTCATATCCATGACTTGTGAGATCAAGTCATCGAGTTGACCTACATGCTAGTCTCTACGCATTAACATTGTCCCTGAATGTTAATACTTGACTAGGAATGATTAAGAGTAGTGTTCTCTATATCATCTCATTATCGATTCACCCAATCGATTGGTATAGATAAGAACCTTATACTCAAGGACGTTATTATACTTAGTTTATTTGGCACAATACAAGTAAATATAATAACCATGCCTTTATAAATAGGAATATGAAAAAATAAAGTCCATACAATAATCATCACATGATTGGCTCTAGGGCTTTCACTAACAACGATCCTCCAAGAGATGAAGCCTCCTAGATCACATATCTTCCTTTCCTTGTTCGCTCCGAACAAAGGAAGATAATATGCTCCCTTCTTCTACTTTCTAGTTCCGGACACAATCCCTTTGGAGAAATATCTGTAGGGGATCGATCGTTGTGTATTGGCCGGCTAGAGGGGGGTGAATAGCCCTCTTCGTTGGATGACAGAATTTGTTCGTCTACAAAATCGTTAGCACAAGCGGAATACTAATAAACAAGACAAGAAAATCAAAATAACAAGAATAAAACCAATGCTAACACAATATATAACGTGGTTCACGGCTACGCCGCTAATCCACGGTCCCCGATTCGTCCTCAGTGAATCACTCCGCAACCAATCCACTATTTGGTCTCTCCTTTGCACCAAGCTAGGTGGAGGTAACCCTTACAACTCAAGAACACTCCGTTTACAATTGATATGAAAGAAACTAGAAGAAGAAGTTTATCACTTGTAGAGCACTTGGATGATGATTTAGAATATGAGAATTAGCCATCCAAAAGCCCACACCCTCTCTTTTTATAGAGAGGGCTGATTTCTTCCGTTGCCCACCGATCATCGCGCCCTTGGCGATCATCGCCACTACAATAACCTTTGAACATGTCAGATCCCGACCGTTGTAGTCCAACGGAACCCTTGGTAGTCGACTGATGTATCCATCCGATCGATGCTCGTGAGTCGGCCCGATCGGCTATGAGCGGTTCAGGCTAAACCCTTTTGACCGATCGCTACCACGCCTTGATCGTGATGGTCTTGCTAGTCGACTGCCAACATATGGCAGTCGACTGCTGAGCCAAAATCTACTCAGTCGGATACCAGTCGAACCCCGTTCCACATAGAGCAGTCGAATGGTGTCATGTGAAACTCAAACTTAACATCCGTTTGAGCTTCCGGCAGTCGGGTAAACCTTAACCCTTGTTGTCGAGCCTCCGACACTCAGCCATTAGACCAAGTTCACCTAATGAGCTACTTACAATTCACACTCGAAGTCCCTCGCCGAAGCTCTCTTCGTTTGCGGCCATGTCCCTCGGCAGCATCAGGCGCATGGCTCTGCAATGCTCTTTCGCATCTCTTGCCTCCGAAGTCTGCTTCCTTGGCTTGGCTTCAAGTCATCTCGTCCGACGGTCCCTCGGCAGCATCAAGCGCACGACTCTGCAATGCTCCTTCTCCGACTCAAGCACGAGGTTGTGAGTGGTGAACCTACCAAGGCTCCATGTGCGAATTACTAAGTCTTGCAAGACTCCAATGCACATATCAAATCACAATAACAACCTAACTTAAACCCTTTGCTACACACATCAAAACCATATCACGGCAAGAGATTGCCCTAACAATCTCCCCCTTTTTGATGTGTGGCAATCCGTTTAAGTTAGGTAAAAACATTTGATAAAATATTAAGGAAAGAAAGCATGTGAATAACATGATTAGCAACTCTCCCCCTTAATACATGAAACTCCCCCTAAATATATTCCCCCTTACTTAAACATGTAGTTTTCTCCCCCTTTGACATCATCAAAAAGATTAAACAAAGTTTATATATCATGGCATCAAGTCTAGAGAGAAACAAAAACTAAAACCAGTCAAAACCTGATAAAATCATGTTACTGTGCTCGTTCACAGTTCATCAGTCAACTGCTATCAGTATGACAGTCGACTAGCACAATGAAATCCGAATTTCTGATTTTCTGGACAAATTTCAGAAATGCACTATAAATTCCAAAAAATTCTAAAAATAGTGAAATTTGGGGAACACATTTCTTGTAAGTATATCTATCAATGAAAAATAGTTTTTCATGAAAAATCATTATATTTTCAAAGATTTTCCAAAAATCAAAAAGCTTTAAAAACAACTAGTGTTTTGATCAAGTTTGTATCCATTTTAACACCTAGTTTTGCTTTGGATTGTTTCAAAACATGAATACACAGATTTTAAAGTAAGAAATTGTTTTGAAAACATGTGAAATATCCAACCATGATCTTTGGGCAATATATCTATGTATTAAACATAAGCCTTCCCCATGATTGGTCTATTATTGCTATTATGATACCTTAAATGACCATCTAAATGTCATAGGCATTAGTGGACATTTGTATGATCCTAACATCTCACTCATGCTAAGTTTTCAATCAAGGTAGCCTATGGTGAGTGTGAGATGCATCCTAAAGGTATTTGTATATACTTAACCATTAATTTCATGCATTTCTACCCATGGTTAAGTATCATCCTAATATCCCACATGATCATAAAGACATATATGTATTAATTTCACATTATGATCATGAACCAAATGTATTCATCAAATTGTGATCATGCATTAGGTATTACATCATGATAATAAGGAAAATATCACCTAAAGCATGATTTATCTATTTATAGGTGCATTATCATCACCTAACACTATCTCAAAAACGTTGTCCCACCATCCTAAGTCAACCAAAATATGATATAGGTAAATTGCATATGGTTGACTACCCTAGGGTTTTCATAACCCTTTAGGATGGATTTAGGAACCCAAAATAAGTTATTTCCTATGGGGTTCACTAAATACTCCTTAGGGATCCATTTTCTAGCAATTACCTTCTTTTTATCTTGACTTCTAGCAATTAAGCATTTATAGGCCTTTTCATTTTTCTTTTCCTTATATCCTAGGCCTTTCTTGTTGAAACTAGCTCTTTGGCTCCCAATTATCATGTTCAATGTATTTGAGCCAATTGTGAATTTTTCTAGGGCCTTGGCTAAATGATCTACTTTCTCCCTTAAAGCCCTATTTTCTTCTATGCATGCATCATTAACATTGAAAGGCATATATTCATGTGAGCATGCATCATCATTATTATCATTAAAACATGCTTTTTCTAATTTTTGTTCTAAATCCTTAATTTGATCTAGCATGCATTTATTTTTCTTTTTAGATCTAAATAAGTCCTTAGTAAGACTAGAAATCATGGAAACTATTTTATGGGGTGAGAGATTTGTTACCATAGTTTCCATGTCTTCCTCTTCTTCGGATGAGGATGGTGAAGAAGCTCCCCCTTCACTAGAGCTCTCCTCACTTGTGCTTGATCCTTCATTTACGAAGGAGGATGAGTCTAGGTCGTCAAATGCCATCAAGGCTAGATTGGAGTAGACATGTTCTTCTTCTCCTTCGGATGAGGATGATGAAGAGGAAGGATCACCCCATGTCCTTGCCTTGAGTGCTTTGGCCTTCCTTTTTTCTTTTTCCTTCTTCTCTTCTTCTTTCTTCTTCTTGCTACCCTTCTTCTTCTTCTTTTCTTCTTTCTTTCTCTTCTCCTCCTTGCTCTTGTTCAAGAGGGGACAATTATCCCTTATATGTCCCTCTCCTTGGCAATTATAGCAAATCACCTTCCCCCTTGGTCTTCTACTCCTATCATTAGATTTATTAAATCTAAAACCTTTTAATGCACACCTTACCCTCCTTACATATAAGCTTCTTTCGTGCTATCCATGGAGGAGGAGGAGGAAGCTTCGTCGGAGGAGGAGGGAGTCTCCATCTTCTTCTTCCCCTTTTTGGCCAAAAGTGTCACTCCTCTTGAAGGTTGAATTCTTTGCTCTTCTATTATTCCTTCAAGTATTGTTTCGTGGAGCTCCATAGTTGAGAAGAACTCCTCCAAGGTGCTCACTTCTAAATTCTTGGACAGGTAGAAGGAGTCCACCATTGAGCTCCATTTCGATGACCGGGGAAAAGCATCGATTGCTTTCATGAGCATATCCCAGTTCGAAAGTCTTTCTCCTACACTTGTTAGTCCAATCAAAATTTCTTTAAACCTAGAATGCAATGATGTTACCTTTTCTCCCTTTCTAATTTGATGTTTGATAGTTGGGAGCGGAGGAGGTCTCTTCTTGCAAGTTTGACCTCCAAAGTGCCTTCATGAAGCTCTACTAGCTTCTCCCACATCTCCTTGGCACTAGAGCATTCCCCAATCCGGTTTACTTCTTGTTGGGGGAGTACATTGTAGAGGTGGTGCTTGGCCTTTGAATTTGCTAAGTATTCTTCCCTTTGCCTCTTGCTCCACCTTAATTTCTCCAATGGCTCCCCATCTTCATTCCTAGGCAATTCGAAACCATTTTCCATAATTAAAAGAATTTCAAAATCGGTTTCGAAAAATACCTCCATTCTCTTTTTCCACCAAGAGAATTCACCTTCAAATTTTGGTGGGTGAATGTTTGAGCCGGCCATTTTTGAATGAAGTGCTTGTTGCGGCGGTTAGTCCTCGACTAGCGACTTGGCTCTGATACCACTTGTAGGGGATCGATCGGTGTGTATTGGCCAACTAGAGGGGGGTTGAATAGCCCTCTTCGTTATATGATAGAATTTGCTCATCTACAAAATCGTTAGCGCAAGCGGAATACTAATAAACAAGACAAGCAAATCAAAACAACAAGAATAAAACTAATGCTAACACAATATATAACGTGGTTCACGGCTACGCCGCTAATCCACGGTCCCCGATTCGTCCTCGGTGAATCACTCTGCATCCAATCCACTATTTGGTCTCTCCTTTGCACCAAGCTAGGTGGAGGTAACCCTTACAACTCAAGAACACTCCTTTTACAATTGATATGAAAGAAACTAGTAGAAGGAGTTTATCACTTGTAGAGCACTTGGATGATGATTTGGAATATGAGCATTAGCCATCCAAAAGCCCACACCCTCTCTTTTTATATAGAGGGATGATTTCTTCTCGTTGGCCGCCACCAGTCGACTGCTGCCCTTGACAGTCGACTGTCACCACTACAACGACCTCTGAACACGTCAGATCCCGACCGTTGTAGTCCAATGGAACCCTTGGCAGTCGACTGATGTATCCATCAGTCGACTGATGTATCCATCAGTCGACTGATGCCTCGTAGTCGACTGCCCAGTCGGCTACGAGCGGTTCTGTGGCAGAAACCTTTTTGACCAGTCAACTGCTGCCTTCTGTAGTCGACTGATGGTCTTGGTAGTCGACTGCCAACATATGGCAGTCGACTGCTAGGCCAAAATCCACTTAGTCAGATACTAGTCGAACCTCGTTCGACTCAGAGCAGTCGACTGCCATTTCGACTGGTGTCGTGTGAAACTCAAACTTAATATCCGTTTGAGCTTCCAGCGGTCAGGTAAACCTCAACCCTTGCGGTCGAGCCTCTGACACTCATACATTCGACCAAGTTTACCTAATGAGCTACTTACAATCCACTCATTCTCTCATCTCACTCGAAGTCCCTCGCCGAAGCTCTCTTCGTTTGCGGCCACGTCCCTCGGCAATATCAGGCGCATGGCTCCGCAATGCTCCTTCACGTATCTTGCCTCCGAAGTCTGCTTCCTTGGCTTGGCTTCAAGTCATGTCGTCCGACGGTCCCTCGGCAGCATCAAGCGCATGGCTCTGCAATGTTCCTTCTCCGACTCAAGCACGAGGTTGTAAGTGGTGAACCCGCCAAGGCTCCATGTGCGAATTACTAAGTCCTGCAAGACTCCAACGCACATATCAAATCACAATAACAACCTAACTTAAACCCGTTGCCACACACATCAAAACCATATCACAGTAAGAGATTGCCCTAACAATATCAAGCCACCTTCTCCTCTTTGTTGTTGTCGCTGGCCACCAAGGAGAGGGAGATGGAATTGCCGGCCAAGATTGATATCTTGCCACCGGCCAAGATTGATATCTCACCGCCTGCCAAAGGAGAGGAGGAGAGGGTGCTCCAGCCAAGAGAGGAAGAAGAGAGGCTAATCCCTAACCTCCTTGCCGTCGTCCCTAGCACTTGAACAATAGGCGCCGCCCAAACAATTAGGATTCTAAACCCTAATGTCTTGCCGCCCAAAGCCTCTTCCAAAACTCTAATCTCCCAAAGATGTTACATGTACAAGCCCTTAGCCCTCCTTTTATAGAGCTAGGCTTAAGCCTCCTTTCAATCTCCACTGTCGGATCTAGAGATTTAATCTCCACCGTCGGATCTAGAGATTTAATCTCCACCATCGGATATAGGCTTCATGAGGGTTTTAATAGGCTACAATAGGGACCATGAAAAGGAGTTGGATCTTGGCCACCCAATGGATCTGGCCCACATAAAATCCGATCCATTAATGATAATCCATTCCACTAGAGGATTATCATTAATATACCTCATCAACCCCATAAATAAATATGGGCTCCATATATTAATTGTACAAATATCTCCCCATGTTTATGATCTCGAATGTCCGTTAATTAATTAATTTACTAACAATTAATTAATCAACATCTAACACCATGAGTAGTACCACTCAACCTCATCATCATGCCGGAACATCATCATCCTAATATATAGGACACGGTTTCCTCCTATAATCAACGGCACACCATGTAAATAATATCATTTCCCAACTTATCGAGCCTATCGATTTAATCTATAAATCTCGCCCATTGGTAAATCAAAGAAATAAATACTAAGTACATGTGCCCGTTATTATATCGGGATTAAGAGCATGTACACTATAATATCCGAGGTCCGATTCAATTATGTAGTTAGCAATAAATCTAATCACCTCTAAATCGGTCCTGCTCAATACACACAAAGTGTACTTGTGTAATTCTATGGTCAAGACAAACCAATATCAAATTACACTACAACCATACCAATGGTTTGTCCAAAACCATCTCGGTTGTGAGCCTCTACTTATACTCTCCAAGGAACTGATAACATGATCTCCCCTGTGACACTACACACCATGATATATACAATGTAATGTATTAGACAATATGCATAACCATAAATATGCAAACAATGATCATGTGATTCTTATTTCAAATATAAAGATGTTCATACAAAAGATAGACTTTTCAGTATACATCCCAACAATCTCCCACTTATACTAAAAGACTTATGTTGTCCTCATACTGCCATACATCTTATTCCCATTCCCTCCATATGTCTATCAAAAGCTCTCACTGGAAGGGCCTTAGTGAAAGGATCTACCAGGTTATCCTCTGATGCAATCTTGGCTACAACAACTTCTCCTCGCTTTACGATTTCTCGTATCAGGTGGTACTTATGCTCTATGTGTTTACTTGCATTATGGGCTAGTGGTTCCTTCGAGTTTGCAACTGCACCACTGTTATCACAATAATTTGTGATAGTTCTGGGCAAACCAGGAATCACATCCAAGTCCATCAAGAAATTCCTGAGCCATACAGCTTCTTTGGCCGCCTCAAAGGCTGCCACATACTCAACTTCCATGGTAGAGTCCGCCATGCATTTCTGCTTAACACTCCTTCATACAATGGCTCCACCTCCCAAAGTAAACACAGAACCTGAGGTAGACTTACTATTATCCCTATCTGATTGAAAGTCAAAATCTGTGTAACCCACAGGGAGTAATTGATCTGCCTGGTATACCAGCATATAATCCCTAGTCCTTCTCAGGTACTTCAATATATGCTTTACCGTAGTCCAATGTCCCTCTCCTAGATTACTCTGATATCTGCTAACCATGCCAATAGTAAAGCAGATATCCGGTCTCATACATAGCATAGCATAGCATACATGAGGCTTTCTACTGTCGAAGCATAAGGAACCGCCATCATCTCCTCTATCTCCTTTGATATTTCAGGACACATCTCTTTAGATAAAGGTACTCCATACCTAAAAGGTAGAAAACCTTTCTTGGAGTTTTGCATGCTAAAACGAGCCAAAATGGTGTCTATGTATGAAGCTTGAGACAAGCACAACATCTTTTTCCTGTGATCCCTTATAACCTTGATCCCAATGATGTGTCCCACTTCTCCCAAGTCCTTCATATCAAACTGTTTGGACAACCATACCCTTACGTCCGATAACACCATGATATTTTTGCCAATTAACTAAATGTCATCTACGTATAGTACAAGAAATATCACTACATTTCCGTCACTTCTCTTGTATACATAAGACTCATCCGGACTTTGAATAAATCCATAAGACTGGATCACCTCATCAAAGTGGATGTTCCAAGATCTCGAAGCTTCCTTCAATCCATAAATGGACCGATTAAGCTTGCACACAAGATTCTCTTTGCCCTTTGCAATGAATCCCTATGGTTGCTCCATATAGATGCTTTCCTCAAGACTTCCATTAAGGAAAGATGTCTTCACATCCATCTGCCACACCTTATAATCCATATGAGCAATAATACATAAGAGAATCTGGATAGACTTAAGAATGGTCACCGGCGAAAAAGTCTCCTCATAATCGATACCCTCTTTCTGAGTATACCCTTTCGCAACAAGCCTTGCTTTAAAGGTCTCAACCTTTCCGTCTATTCCTCTCTTTCTTTTATAGATCCACTTGCATCCAATAGTTTTTACACCATTGGGTGGTTCTACTAGCTCCCAGACCTGATTTGAATCCATAGATTCTATCTCAGAATTCATTGCACTTTGCCAAGATACTGCATCTTTATCTTGGATTGCCTCATCATATGTCCAGGGATCAGGTTCATGTTCGCCAGGGACCAAATCAGAAGATTCTCCCAAGAACATAAATCTATCAAGCTGTCTAACAACCCTCCCACTACGATGAGGTATCACCTGTGTATCCTCTGTGACACGCAGTGCAATCACTTGTGGTATATCCTCTTATACTGGTGGTACTGATGTTAGTAATATATGAGAGATGTCCTAAGGCAATCGCCTTATGTATAAACCATTTATATGATAAATGAAGATTCACTATTTGAGTATACATGTTTCATGTATTTGATTGGATCTTAAACTCATTTACTGAATGTCCACGATACGATTCACAGCATGAGAGAATTTGTGATTGGATCACAACTAGTGAGTATCTCTACATGTGTAATTGTGATGTATCGGAATTATCCTAGTCGATGAATTGATGGATTTGGACACCATCAGTTACATCGAGACTACAGGTATACTCCTTGGTGTATCAAGCGGTGATTCTCCTTTTGGAGACATAGTGATGTCGGAGTTAATCGTGGATGCTAGTTATGGTAACTAGTTCATTGGAGTGACCAGTAAGACTTCATATGGTTCTCTGCATATATAGATATGTCAATGAAGTTCTTCTTGTGGCTTAAGTGCGATGTTCCTTTGACTTGCGGTATTCAAGTCATCTTGATCATGGAGACTTATGCTTTGACATCTTAAGCAAACATCTCTAAGGAGATGTGGACCCGGATGATTGGGTATAAGTCAGTGATCGAAGGTGTTTGAATAGCCTATAAAGGATTCACCACTCCTTGCGAGGAGATGTATACCCATGGCCTCTCGTCGGATTGTTACTAAAGTCTTTGGCCAAAGCATTACATGTTTAGAGTAAGGTACTCTTGATACATGTGGAGTAACTAGAATCCGTGGGACGAGAAATGATACTTGGGCTAGGTGTGGCGTAGTCGACCTAGTGAGGTGACACAATAGACCATGTCTGAACCAAGTGGGTATAAGATGAGTGAAGGGAATGGGGCGCGATTCATTCGAGCTCTTGAAGGGTTTGAAATAGTTCGGATCAACCGTTGATCTTTTCGGTTAATTGGGGATCATGATGTACTACTAGGTGCCACTCATGATCGTTCTATAATTAATGGTTAATTATAGACGGCCAACATAAACCGAGAACCTATTTGGTCACACGCACAACGAGTGCAATCCAAAGGATTTAAAACGAGCTTGAGAATTGGATTCTCGGGCCGAGAGAAACTATGTTTGGTTGGACCAAACATAAGCGAGCATGAAATTGTTTGATGCGCAATGGAAGCGTGGATGGGCCGTGTCTTATGAAGACATAATGGATGGACCAAAATGGTTTGGTTCTAATCCAATGGATGAGAATAAACCAAAGGGTTTGGTTTATATTAAACGAATGAACCAAAGGTTGGTTCGGTTCGTTTTAACTTAAAATAAACCATCATGGTTTGGTTTATTTTAACTTATCCTAATGGAGCGGGTTAACGGGCTTTATGGATATGATCCATTAACCATTAAGAGAATTAGTTCTCTATAAAAGTGGGCTTAAGATTGTTAAACCCTAATCATCCAAAACCTAAACCTTGAGTTGCCGCCCACTCCTTGTTAGTTTTTGCGCCAACCTAGGCTGCTTCGCCCAGCTTGTGCCGTCCAAGTCTTGCGGCGTCAAGCTCAGCCGGTGAACCTCCGGCGACCCTCGATCTGATCTCCTAGGTTGGCATCAAGGTGAGCTTTTTCTTCTCCTTGGCGGCGCCTATATCCTCCACCAAGCTGTCCAGTTTTCTGGACGGACAGCTTCTCCTCTCGTCGGGCGTCGTTTGGGCGGCGGTTAGTGCTCGACAGCGGCTAACTTACGGGGATTTGATCTCGGTAATCCTCTGAGGTGGAGGACGAAGGATTCGTCAAACGGTTGACGAATACCTCTCCGGAGAAGCGAGTTTTGAGAACTCGTTTTAGGATCCGAATTTGGATTCGGATCGTGATCATCTCTCGATCACATCGTCTTCAACACGAGGCTAGTAACCCGTCAAGAGCGAAGCTCGTGACTTAAGCGAAGTCATCGAGGGCTCGGCGTGGATACGGATAGAGACGATTCTTACGAGGATCGTTCCGGTTGATGCCGTTCCCGCTACACGTCATACGAAAGGTATAACGTAGATAATTTCTTTTATTGCAAATTTTAATTTACGGTTATGTCTACACTTGTTGTAATAGCATGTGTGTGTTGTGTGTGTTGTAATAAATATAGATTTATTATTTTTAATTGCTTCCGCTGTGCTTATGTTTACGAAACATGATCGAACACACACACGCCGCGGTGCCGGAAACCCAACAGTGGTATCAGAGCCCAGGTTGTGTTTCGACATAATCGTAAAAATGGTTTTGCGATAGTCATAATGTATTTCTATAAATTTTCTAATTTTGGAAATTTAGAAATATTTATGTAAATTTTTCAATTTTGGAAAGTCTAGAAGTATTTATGGAAATCTTCCACTTTTGGAAAGTTGGAAGTATTTATGGAAATTGATATTTTCCATAAATAAAATATTTGATTAGATTCTTGAAATTTGTTTCCTAATTTAATCATGATTTGATTTGGGAAATCAAATCTTAAAATATTTTATTTCCATAAGTAGTTTTAATGATTTAGGAAATTGGTTTCCTAAATAGATTTTCCTTAATCAAATAATTCCATGAATAAAATATGTGATTAGATTTGGAAATTTGTTTCCTAATTTAATTATGATTTGATTTGGAGAATCAAATCTTAAACATATTTTATTTCCATAAATAGTTATGACATATAAGGAAATTATATACATGACATAATTGTATGCCATGTAATTGCATTAGATGCATAACATTATGCCATGCGTGTCGTGACATGTAGATGTATGCCATGTATGCCATGCCATGTAGATAATAGTTATTTGCATGCAAAGAGGATGAGACATAAAAACCCTAACTCAATATTAAAGCCTACACCTTCCATTAATATGGTTAGAACCAGAGTTCCGCTTTCTTGTTTGGGTTGTTGGACTCACTCCAAGCCCTACTAACTCAACATGTTCAAACCATGGAATAGTTTAACTCTAATATGGTAAGAGTCGAGGTCAATCGTTAGTTTGGGTTGTTGGACTCACTCCAAGCCTAGCTAATTGGTTGAATGCGCCTAACCATATTAAAACTATTTCGCGATTAAGGGGTCGGCTTTAACTTGGAGCATCGATTTGTTGGACTCACTCCAAGGTCGATGTGAAGAGAGGTGAAGTTGGGTGCTATGCATATGATGCATACTTGTTAATGTGTTAACAACCCAATGTATGTGTAAACATTCAATTAGTTGATAGCACATTGTGATAGTTACATATACATGATATGTAATCGGTATACTTGATACCCACCATCATAGCTAAGAATGGCTTGTTGGACTCACTCCAAGGTTGTTCTTATCTATGATGGATATCAGCCCATTCGGAGATGGACCTACGATCTCCCGAAGTGATTTTAAGGGTTTTTGAAATTCAAAAAATGAATGGGATTTATAAATGTATATTGATGCATTTTAAAATCATCTTTCTCATATATGCTCGTTTTGTATTTCTAAGATTGATCATGATGTCTTTGAATTGCGTTCCATTTTGGATTCGAATAAATTGACTGGGCCGAGCTTCATGGACTGGCTTAGAAGCTTGAGAATTGTTCTCAAGGTGAAAAGCTTGTGTATGTCCTCGAAGCGCCTCTTCCCGCCCATCCTAGTGACGATGTAACTTTGGACCAATTGTTGGCCTATCAAAAACATGTGAGTGATTCTGAACAAATGAGTTGCATCATGCTAGCCGCGATGGAACCCAAGCTACGAAAGCAGCATGAGCATATGGATGCTCATATCGTAGTCCTTCATCTCTGTGAGTTGGTTGATGAGCAAGTGAGATTCAAAGGTTCAAGTCTCCAAGCTCCTCTTCACCTCCGAGATGCAAGGAGGTTCATCTGTGGTATCGCTTCAACGTCAAGACCTGTGGAGCCTTCTCGAGAAGCATGAGTAGGGGATGTTGTTAGTTGATTCCTCAAGAAAGGTTCTAAGAGGGAGTCAAAGGAACAATGAAGGGAAGAAGAAAAAGGCTAAAAGGCAGAACTAGCTCAAAAGGGCACTTGCCATCATTATGGCAAGGAGGGTCATTGGCGAAGAAATTGCAAGGTTTATCAAGAGTTCGTGAAGAAGGATAAGGCATCGGATGCCCCATCTTCTTCAGAAATCTTCTTTATTGATTGTCATTATATTTCCTTAGACACTTGGGTATTGGATACTGGGTGTGGCTCACATATATGTAATGACATACATGGGCTAAGGAATAGAAGAAGACTCGTCAAGGGAGAGTCAAATTTACGTGTTGGGAATGAAGCAAAGGTCGTGACTCGCCATCTGAACGTATTTGTTGAAACTCCCGCAGACTTGTCTTAGAACTGACAATTGCTTTTATATTCCTTTGTTGATAAAGAACATCATTTCTATTTCTTGTTTAAA
The DNA here is from genome assembly GCA_025175895.1 of Wurfbainia villosa. Lineage (NCBI taxonomy): Eukaryota > Viridiplantae > Streptophyta > Magnoliopsida > Zingiberales > Zingiberaceae > Wurfbainia > Wurfbainia villosa. The sequence continues at coordinate 56,532,178 of CM045988.1, forward strand.
TAGAAATGGTTTCCATTTGACGTTTAGTAACAATTGTTGTTACATAACTTTGAATGGGGTTCTTTATGGGACTGGAACTTTAAGCAATGGTGTTTATACGTTGGACGTATCCAGTAACATTTGCAATATCGAAGCGAGCAACAAGCGTGCTCGAAAGGATAATCAAATAGACTCCTACATGTGGCATTGTCATCTGGCCATGTAAGCATGAAACACATGTCCGAATTACACCGATGTGGAATTCTAGAATCGTTTGAATTGGATTCATACGATACATGCGAATCATGCTTAAAAGGCAAGATGACTAAGTTACCTTTTACGGGAAAAGGTGAACGAGTGGGAGAGTTGCTAGGCCTAATACATAATGATGTATATGGACCTATGTCAACTCAATCTTTAGGAGGCTATAGCTACTTCATTACCTTCACCGATGATCACTCACGGTTTGGGTATGTGTTCTTGATGAAACACAAGTCTGAAGCCTTTGAAAGGTTCAAAGAATTCAGAAATGAAGTAGAGAAACAACATGACAAAAGTATTAAAATACTTCGATCGGATCGAGGTGGTGAATACTTAAGTCAAGAGTTTCTTGATTATCTAAGAGACAATGGCATATTGTCTCAATGGACTCCGCCATATACACCACAGCATAATGGTGTATCTGAGAGGCGTAACCGGACCTTGTTGGACATGGTCAGTCAATGATGAATCATGCAACTCTTCCCAAGTCCTTTGGGGCTATGCACTGCATACCGCTTACTTGTTAAATGAATGCCTACTAAGGTAGTCTCAACTACTCCATATGAGATATGGAATAGTAAGAAACCTCATGTATCTTACTTGAAGATATGGGGTTGTCCTCGCTTATGAAGGGCATCAGACGCATAAATTGATGCTAAGTCCGATAAATGTCTATTTATTGGATACCCTAAGGAAACAAGGGGTTACCAATTCTATCATCCTGTGGAACAAAAGGTGTTTGTTTCAAGGCATGCTGTGTTTCTAGAGAAAGAGTTTCTCTTGCAAGAAAACAGTGGGAGTGTCATCGAGCTTGAGGAGGCTCGAGAGACTCAAATAGACATTGATGAGATACCTGGTGAAGCACAACAGCCGACAACTCATAGTGATGAGCAATCTACCGACCTATTGTAACACCACATCTTCGTAGATCCGTAGAACACGCAATATTCCTGAGAGATATGGATTTCTCGTAAGTGAATCGAACGACGTGTTACTCATTGATGATGAGGAGCCTACCAGTTATGAAGAAGTGCTGACAAGTTCAGAAAGGGATAAGTGGCTTGGTGCCATGAAGTCGAAAATGGATTCCATGTATGAAAACCAAGTTTGGAACTTGGTTGACCCACCTGAAGGCATAAAGCCTATAGGGTGCAAGTGGATTTTCAAGAAGAAAACCGACATGGATGGTAATGTGATTACCTATAAGGCTAGATTGGTGGCGAAAGGATATCGTCAAAAACAAGGTGTTGATTATGACAAAACCTATTCGCCTGTAGCTATGCTTAAATCCATTCGGATGCTCCTGGCCATAGCGGCTCATTATGATTATGAGATATGGCAGATGGATGTGAAAACAGTTTTCCTTAATGGAAACCTGCTCGAGGACGTGTATATGATACAGCCTGAGGGTTTCACATCGATTGATAAAACCAAGGTATGCAAATTGCGATGATCCATTTATGGATTGAAGCAAGAATCCAGGAGCTGGAATATCCGTTTTGATGAGACAATCAAAAAGTTTGATTTCTCACAAAATCCAGACGAACCTTGTGTGTAAAAGAAGGTTAGTGGGAGTGCAGTCATGTTCCTAGTATTGTATGTCGATGACATATTACTTATAGGAAACGATGTGTCAATCTTACAGTCAGTTAAGGTTTGGTTATCCAAGACATTCTCCATGAAAGACCTGGGAGAAGCAACCTACATCCTTGGGATTAAGATCTATAGAGATAGATCGAAACGGTTGCTTGGTCTTTCGCAGTCTACATATATAGACCGAGTGCTAAAGAGGTTTAGCATGTCGAAATCCAAGAAAGGTTATCTGCCCATCAGGCATGGGGTACACCTTTCGAAGTCTATGTGTCCGCGCACAGAAGACGAGAGGATTTGCATGAATAAGATTCCCTATGCATCCACAATAGGATCTATCATGTATGCTATGTTATGTACGAGGCCCGATGTATCGTATGCTCTGAGTGTCACGAGCAGATACTAATCCGATCCAGGAATGGATCATTGGGCGGCTGTTAAGACGATCCTTAAGTACTTGAGAAGAACTAAGGATGTGTTCCTAATATATGGAGAAGGGTACATGGTGATACGTGGGTATACGGATGCCAGCTCCAGACAGACAAGGATGATTCCATGTCTCAGTCTGAGTATGTATTCACCTGGAATGGAGGTGCAATAAGTTGGAAAGGTTCCAAGCTTGACACTATAGCGGATTCTGCCACTAAGGCAGAATACATTGCAGCTTTGGAAGCAGCAAAGGAAGCGGTTTGGATCAAGAAGTTCATCTTTGAACTTGATGTGGTCTCATCAATGATCCAAACATGTGCTTCGCCGCTATCATCTTATCAGAGAGATCATCAGTAGGAACGAAATACAAATCGAGAAAATTCCCACTGAAAGGAACTTAGCGGATCCTTTGACTAAAGCATTACCTCAAAGTAAGTTTGAGGGTCATGTTAGAGCTTATGGTATTGGATACCGTAGCGATTGGCATTAGGCCAAGTGGGAGTCTGTTAGTAATATATGAGAGATGTCCTAAGGCAATCGCTTTATGTATGAACCATTTATATGATAAATGAAGATTCACTATTTGAGTATACATGTTTCATGTATTTGATTGGATCTTAAACTCATTTACTGAATGTCCACGATACGATTCACAAAGATGAGAGAATTTGTGATTGGATCACAACTAGTGAGTATCTCTACATGTGTAATTGTGATGTATCGGAATTATCCTAGTCGATGAATTGATGGATTCGACACCATCAATTCGCCGAGACTAGCACAAGGTATACTCCTCGGTGTATCCAAGCCCGATTCTCACCGGGCCGGAGACATTGTGATGTCCGGAGTTGATCGTGGATGCTAGTTATGGTAACTAGTTCATTGGAGTGACCAGCCGTAAGACTTCATATGGTTCTCTGCATATATAGATATGTCAATGAAGTTCTTACCGTGGCTTAAGTGCGATGTTCCTTTGACTTGCGGTATTCAAGTCATCTTGATCATGGAGACTTATGCTTTGACATCTTAAGCAAATATCTCTAAGGAGATGTGGACCCGGGATGATTGGGTATAAGTCAAGTGATCAAGGTGTTTGAATAGCCTATAAAGGATTCACCACTCCTTGTGAGGAGATGTATACCCATGGCCTCTCATCGGATTGTTACTAAAGTCTTTGGCCAAAGCATTACATGTTTAGAGTAAGGTACTCTTCGATACATGTGGAGTAACTAGAATCCGTAGGACGAGGAAATGATACTTGGGCTAGGTGTGACGTAGTCACTAGTGGGATCGACACAATAGACCATGTCCTCAACCAAGTGGGTATAAGATGAGTGAAGGGAATGGGGCACGATTCATTCGAAGCATCAAGGGTTTCGTAAATAGTTCTGGATCAACCGTTGATCTTTTCGGTTAATTGGGGATCATGATGTACTACTAGGTGCCACTCATGATCGTTCTATAATTAATGGTTAATTATAGACGGCCAACATAAACCGAGAACCTATTTGGTCACACGCACAACGAGTGCAATCCAAAGGATTTAAAACGAGCTTGAGAATGGGATTCTCAGACCGAGAGAAACTATGTTTGGTTGGACCAAACATAAAGCGAGCATGAAATTGTTTCAGTCGCAATGGAAGCGTGGATGGGCAGTGTCTTATGAAGACATAATGGATGGACCAAAATGGTTTGGTTCTAATCCAATGGATGAGAATAAACCAAAGGGTTTGGTTTATATTAAACGAATGAACCAAAGGTTGGTTCGGTTCGTTTTAACTTAAAATAAACCATCATGGTTTGGTTTATTTTAACTTATCCTAATGGAGCGGGTTAACGGGCTTTATGGATATGATCCATTAACCATTAAGAGAATTAGTTCTCTATAAAAGAGGGCTTAAGGGATTGTTAAACCCTAATCATCCAAAACCCTAAACCTAGTTGCCGCCCAACATATTGTTGCCGCCCAACATATTGTTGCCGCCCAGCTTGTGGTGCCGCCGTCCAGTTCCTTGCCGGTGACCAACCTTCAGCCGGTGAACCTCCGGCGACCCTCCGGTGATCCCCTATAGGTTTGGCATCAAAGTGAGGCTTTCTTTCCTTGGTTGGCCGGTGCCTATATCCTCCACCAAGCTGTCCAGTTTTCTGGACAGCTTCTCCTCCTCTCGTCGGAGCGTCGTTTGCACGACGGTTAGTGCTCCGACAGCGGCTAACTTACCGGGGATTTGATCTCCGGTAATCCTCTGAGGTGGAGGACGAAGGATTCGTCAATTGGTTGACGAATACCTCTCCGGAGAAGCGAGTTTTGAGAACTCGTTTTAGGATCCGAATTGGGAGTCGGATCGTGATCATCTCTCGATCACGTCGTCTTCAACACGAGGCTAGTAACCCGTACGAAGACGAAGCTCGTGACTTAGCGAAGTCATCCCGAGGAGCTCGGCGTGGATACGGATAGAGATGATTCTTACGAGGATTGTTCCGGTTGATGTCGTTCCCGCTACACGTCATACGAAAGGTATAACGTAGATAATTTCTTTTATTGCAAATTTTAATTTACGGTTATGTCTACACTTGTTGTAATAGCATGCGTGTGTTGTGTGTGTTGTAATAAATATATATTTATTATTTTTAATTGCTTCCGCTGTGCTCATGTTTACGAAACATGATCGAACACACACACGCCGCGGTGCCGGAAACCCAACAACTGAAGTAGTGACTTCCCCTCTCAATTCCTCCAGAACAATCTTACTCATGTGCTTGTGGTTCATCACATAGTCTTCCTCTAGAAATCTGGCGTTCATGCTAACGATCACCCTCTGATCTCTAGGACTATAGAACAAACCACCTTTCGTTCCTCTAGGATAGCCGAACATGTGCACTTCTGTACGAGGTTCCAACTTACTAGCATCTGCCTTCAGCACATGTGTTGGACTCCCCCAAATCCAAATATGTCTCAGACTAGGCTTTCGCCCAGTCCACAATTCTGTGAGAGTAGAAGGCACTGATTTAGATGGTATCATATTCAGAATATACACTGTCGTATCTAGAGCATACCCCCAGAACGAATCTGGCAACTCAGAATAACTCATCATCGATCTAACCATCTCCATAAGAGTCCTATTCCTTCGCTCCACTACACCATTCTACTGGGGTGTGCCAAGTGCAGACAATTGGGATTGAATCCCAGCCTCTGATAAATAATTCCTAAACTCTCCCAAGTGGTACTCACCACCATGATCAGATCGTAGTGTCTTGATACATTTACCTTGACGTTTCTCCACATCATCCTTGAATTCTTTGAACTTGTCAAAGCATTCAGACTTGCAACATATCAAGTAAATGTATTCATATCTTGAATAATCATCTATAAAAGAGATGAAATATTCAAAACCATCTCTTACCTGGATAGACATAGGACCACACAAATCAGAATGAACCAATTCCAACACATCTTTGGCTCTATACCCCTTGGCCTTAAAAGGTCTCTTGGTCATTTCACCTTCCAAGTAAGATTCGTAGGTTGGGAAATCTTCCACCACTAATGAACCTAAAGGTTCATCCACTATCAACCTTTGAATTCTACTTAGGTTAATATGACCTAACCTTATATGCCAAAGATGTGTTTGGTTCATTTTTGAAGGTTCTTTTCTCTTATTCGATTTAGAAGATGAGTTATTTACTTCTATTTGCATCGTGGGACCTTTTGGCTAAAGGGTATATAAATTTCCTATCAATGCACCAGAACAGATAATCTCCCTATTCCTTTTTATAACAACTATGTCATTAAAAGAAATAGAATATCCATCCAAAAACAATTTAGAAACCGAAATCAAATTCTTTCTAAATAAAGGTACATAAAGGAAATTTCTCAGAACCAAAGTTTTATTTCTATCAAAAGACAAATATGGTAACTCCCTTGGTTTCTGCAAAGTATTGCAGACATGATCTGGCTCACACCAAGAGATAACACCGCTAAACATGTTTCAACGACTAGACCAAAAGATATACCTTTGTTCTGCTTCCGATTAGGGCAATCCTTCTCCAATGTCCAATATGCTTGCAAGTGAAGCACTTGCCTTTCATCTTCTTCACTCCTCCCTAAAATCCTCCCGCCACCTTTGCCCCACTTTGTTTCTTCTTCTTCTTGCCTTTCAGCTTAGAAGTAAAAACCTTTTGAGCAACCATGGCCTGATCATGAGCACTCTGATGAAAAAGCTCCTCTGCCACCTGGAGTTCTGTCAGAAGCTCCACTAATGAAAAAGCTCCTCTGCCACCGATTTCCCTTTTCTCCACCACGTGATTCATTTCTCCACTGCCGCACATTTCTTCCGATCGTGTTTGTAGGGAGTCGCTTCGGAGGCTCATTGGCTCCCATGTCCCCAGATTAAAATTTTCACTAATGAAAGAATTAATCCGGATGGGATGAGCTTCCTTAGCACAACCATTTCGTCGTCGTGCTAACAACTTGAGTGGTCGCTTGAACAAACTAGTTGTTCAAGCAACACAACTCTTCTAGTTGGTTAGCCGCGGAAGAGACGACGGACGGATCGCCGGTTTTTGTGTTTGTCTTCGGGGTCCATGATTATACAATATATATTCATACGCATACATGTATAATCAAAACATAAAAGAACATGATCAGATCTATAAATAAAGTCAAAAAAACTTTATACCTTACGATCTTCTACCGTATGTCCTATCCTTCTCGTGGACGACGTGTGGACGAAGATCCTCCACGAGTAGAAGCCTTCTAGATCGCGTTCTTCCCTTCCTTGTCCGCTGCGAACAAAGAGAAGAACCAACAAATACCTATCCTTTCTAGAACCGGCCACCAAATTAGGGAATTTGGTGCAACCGCCGGCCAAGGAGCAAGTGGATGAAGCGCCGGCCACCAAGGAGAAAGGGAGGAGGAAGAGCACCGGCCACCAATGGAAGGAGAACCGCCGGCAAAGGAATATGAGAGAGGCCTTGAGGATGGGCGCCGGCCAAGTGTTGATGAAGAATGATGGGCGCCGGCAACAACTAGAATGATGAAGGTTGCCGCCCAAAACCCTAGCTCCAAAACCCTAGCCGCCCACTTTGAGAAGAGCCAAACCCTAATTCTAATTCAATTGATTTTTGCCGCCCAACCCTAAGCTTTCCTTTTATAGAGTTAGGCTTAGGACTCCTTTAATCTCCACCGTCGGATCTAGGGATTTAATCTCCACCGTCGGATCTAGGGTTTTATCCCAACCGTCGGATCTAGGGTTTCATCCCAACCGTCGGATCTAGGATTTCATCCCAACCGTCGGATCTAGGGTTTCATCCCAACTGTCGAATCTAGGGTTTCATCCCAACCGTCGGATCTAGGGATTTAATCCCAACCGTCGATTCTAGGGTTTCATCCTAACCATCGGATCAAGGGATTTAATCCCAACCGTTTGTTCTAGGCTTTGTTTTACATTCTTGGATCTAGACATCACAAGGATTATATTAGGCTACGATAGGGACCATAAGGAGGAGTTGGATCTTGGCCACCCGATGGATCGGAACCACACAAACTTGATCCATCAATGATGTTCCATTCCACTTGAGGATCATCATTGAACTACCTCACCAACCCCCATAAATCAATATGGGCTCCATATATCATTTGTACATTTATCTCCCCGTGTTTAAGATATCAAATGGCCATCAATTAATTGATTTACTGACCATCAATTAATTAACATCTAATTCCTCGAGTAGTACCACTCAACCTTATCATCATGTTGACTAAGTCAACCAGCTGGGTTTACATGATGAACCTTATGAGCTCCTCAAGGGGACATCTTCAACCTAATATATAGGACACGGTTTCCTCCTATAATCAATGGCACACCATGTAAATAATATTATTTCCCAACTTACCGGGCATATTGATTTAATCCATCTAAATCTCACCCACTAGTAAATCAAAGAAATAAATACTAAGTACATGTGCCCGTTATTATATCGGGATTAAGAGCATGTACAACATAATATCCGAGGTCCAATTCAATTATGTAGTCAGTACTAAATTGAATCACCTCTATGTCGGTCCTGCTCAATACACCTAAGTGTACCAGTGTAACTTTATGTTCAAGACAAAATAATACCAAGCTACACTACAACCATGCCAATGGTTTGTCCAAAACCATCTTGGTTGTGAGCCTCTACTTATATTTTATAAGGAACTGATAACATGATCTTCTGTGCCACACCAAGCACCATGTTATCTACAATGTAAAATATTAGACAATATGCACACATATGCACTCTGACGAAAAAGGCCCTCTGCCGCCTGGAGTTCTGTCAAAAGCTCCGCCAATGAATACAACCTCTTGTTCATGTTGTAGTTGAGGCGGAACTGCTCAAAACTTCTAGGCAGAGACTGGAGAATGATATCGACCTAGGTTTCCCCATCGATCTCAGCTCCGAGGACTTCCATCTCATTAAGATGAGCCATCATCTTGAGAACATGATCCCTAACGGGTGTTCCCTCGATCATGGTGGTCGTCATCAAGTTTCTCATCGCCTCCTGTCTAGCCACCCTACTCTGATGTTCGAAAAGTTCCTTGAGATTGAACATCATGTCATAAGCTGTGGCTATGGCCTGATGCTGATGTTGCAGCACATTTGACATAGATGCCAAAATGTAACACCGCGCCATCTCATCTGCCTTGACCCATTTCTTATAACGTTCTTTCTCCTTTTCATCAGAGTCATCGGAGGGCTTAGGTGGACAGACCTCGAAGAGTACAAATTTGTACTCCTCCACAGTTAAGACAATATCCAGGTTTCTTTTCCAATCAATGTAGTTTCGACCAGTAAGTTTGTTTTCTTTTAAAATCACAGGAAGTGGGTTGAAAGCCATTTGAAAATCCTAAAAATCACAATGATCAAAATATTATATTTCAAATATTATTGATTCCTCAAAACAATAAAATCTCAAAATCAACCAACACCTCAAATCACCGAGAATATCGCATGCCGCGCTGTGTGGACGTATACGAATTCTACATTTGTAAGAGGAGGTTTTACCCATTAATTTTATTATCTTGTCAACCTTACTTTTTGACAAATAAAATTAATAGTTGGTTCCTATTTGGCCCAACAAATAAAAGCAGTGACTCCGATGGGGAGAATACTTTTATTTGCATCTAAGTGTGTACCATTACACGATACTAAGGGAATTATTTCGGATTATGTGCCTTACTGCTGTGGAAGTACACATGCTCCTAGATAATTTCCTATAACCATTATTTGACCTAGTGACCCGCAAACAAACCCGTCCGCAGGGAGGAAGGCACTCAGAGCCAACACACAAGTTTGTTGCATCACACGTCAAATTGTAATGGAGGTCATGGAATTAATTAAAATGTCCCTCTCCCACTTAGTTAATTGAAAATGAGGAATTTTAAAACATACACAACATGCATATAAAACAAATAAGCAATAAATATGGAAAAAACAGAATTTTTCCAACTATTATGGCATTGTTCTCCAATATGCATCCCGTCGTGTCGCCACATCGTCCGCTCCACCTTTTCCCGTGCGCAAGTCACCAAATATATCCGAGCCGAGATAAATCATTTTATTTACATCCATCGATCCTATACTCCACGAAGGAGTGTACAAATAATCTAGATCGAAAGTAAACTAAAATGAGCGGCTAAACAATGTCGTATTTAATTACAAAAATTAAATACTAATCTAGCCTCGTCAACCCCGAGGATTCAAATAATAAAAATTTACACACATCCATTCACATACACACACATGGCCATAATAGTCGGATCTTATGCCTGCAACCAAAGAGTTAAATTACGCATATCCTACTATTATCCGGCACATATAATATATGAATAAGTGCATAAAAATTAACCGAATCCTAAACACACAAAACCGGAAACCGTGGCTCTGAGAACACTTGTAGGGAGTTGCTTCGGAGGCTCATTGGCTCCCATGTCACCGGATTAAAATTTTCACTAATGAAAGAATTAATCCGGATGGGATGAGCTTCCTTAGCACAACCATTTGGTCGTCATGCTAACAACTTGAGTGGTCGCTTGAACAAACTAGTTGTTCAAGCAACACAACTCTTCTAGTTGGTTAGCCGCGGAAGAGATGACGGACGGATCGCCGGTTTTTGTGTTTGTCTTCGGGGTCCATGATTATACAATATATTTTCATACGCATACATGTATAATCAAAACATAAAAGAACATGATCAGATCTGTAAATAAAGTTAAAAACACTTTATACCTTACGATCTTCTACCGTATGTCCTATCCTTCTCGTGGACGACGTGTGGACGAAGATCCTCCACGAGTAGAAGCCTTCTAGATCGCGTTCTTCCCTTCCTTGTCCGCTGCGAACAAAGAGAAGAACCAACAAATACCTAGCCTTTCTATAACTGGCCACCAAATTAGGGAATTTGGTGCAACCGCCGGCCAAGGAGCAAGTGGATGAAGCGCCGACCAACTTGAAGAGGGGTTGCCGCCGGCCACCAAGGAGAAAGGGAGGAGGAAGAGCACCGGCCACCAATGGAAGGAGAACCGCCGGCCAAGGAATATGAGAGAGGCCTTGAGGATGGGCGTCAGCCAAGTGTTGATGGAGAATGATGGGCGCCGGCAACAACTAGAAGGATGAAGTTTGCCGCCCAAAACCCTAGCTCCAAAACCCTAGCCGCCCACTTTGAGAAGAGCCAAACCCTAATTCAAATTCAATTGATTCATGTCGCCCAACCCTAAGCTTTCCTTTTATAGAGTTAGGCTTAGGACTCCTTTAATCTCCACCGTCGGATCTAGGGATTTAATCTCCACCGTCGAATCTAGAGTTTTATCCCAACCGTCGGATCTAGGGTTTCATCCCAATTGTCGGATCTAGGATTTCATCCCAACCGTCGGATCTAGGGTTTCATCCCAACCGTCGGATCTAGGGTTTCATCTCAACCGTCGGATCTAGGGATTTAATCCCAACCGTCGATTCTAGGGTTTCATCCTAACCATCGGATCTAGGGATTTAATCGCAACCGTTGGTTCTAGGTTTTGTTTTACATTCTTGGATCTAGACTTCACAAGGATTATATTAGGCTATGACAGGGACCATAAGGAGGAGTTGGATCTTGGCCACCCGATGGATCGGAACCACACAAACTTGATCCATCAATGATGTTCCATTCCACTAGAGGATCATCATTGAACTACCTCACCAACCCCTATAAATAAATATGGGCTCAATATATCATTTGTACATTTATCTCCCCGTGTTTAAGATATCGAATCTCCGTCAATTAATTGATTTACTGACCATCAATTAATTAACATCTAATTCTTCAAGTAGTACCACTCAACCTTATCATCATGTTGACTAAGTCAACCAGCTGGGTTTACATGATGAACCTTATGAGCTCCTCAAGGGGACATCATCAACCTAATATATAGGACACGGTTTCCTCCTATAATCAACGGCACACCATGTAAATAATATCATTTCCCAACTTACCGGGCATATTGATTTAATCCATCTAAATCTCACCCTATGGTAAATCAAAGAAATAAATACTAAGTACATGTGCCCGTTATTATATCGGGATTAAGAGCATGTACAACATAATATCCGAGGTCCGATTCAATTATGTAGTCAGTACTAAATTGAATCACCTCTATGTCGGTCCTGCTCAATACACCTAAGTGTACCAGTGTAACTCTATGTTTAAGAAAAAACAATACCAAGCTACACTACAACCATGCCAATGGTTTGTCCAAAACCATCTTGGTTGTGAGCCTCTACTTATATTTTACAAGGAACTGATAACATGATCTTCTGTGCCACACCAAGCACCATGTTATCTACAATGTAAAATATTAGACAATATGCACACATATAATAAATATATAAAGTGCAAACAATGATTATGTGATTCTTATTTCAAAATAAAATGTTCATACAAAAAGAGCTAGGCTTTCAGTATACATTCCAACAGTGTTTTCTTCTCTCCCAAATTCTCCATCGCATATTTCTCCTCGTGATCAGTGCCATGATGAAACTCAATCACTGACAGTAGCATCTCCAGCAACCATCGACAACTCCCGAGGAGATCTCGAGACCGAGAGGGGAAAAGCAGGTCGTCTCCTCGCCGCCGCTCGTTGTGCACGCCACCGAGCCGTAACCTGTTGCCACCGTCACGACCAGACTCCACCGCCTGGCCACTCATCGCTACCCATGGTCGCCACCTTGAGCCACTTGTCATACACGCCACCGAGCCATAACCTGTCGCCGCCGTCATAACCAGACTCCGTTGCCTGGCCACTCGCTGCTTCCCATAGCCGTCGCCTCGAGCCGCTTGTCGTGCATGCCACCGAGCCATAACCTGTCGTCGCCGTCACGACCAGACTCTATCGCCTGGCCACTCGCCGCTGCCCATGGTCGCCGCCTCGAGCCACTTGTCATGCACGCCACAACATCACAACCCTATCACCGCTGTCACATGGCCAAACCCCGTCGCCTGACCACTCATCACCGTTGGATCTGGACACTGCTCTAGCATCGTCGGACATCCTCCCTCTTCCTCTACTATCGCCGTCGTTCTATTTTTTTGTCAGTGAGATTGGTCTCGTGATGTGCCCTCCTCCAGCTTCGAGTGATCGTTAGAATTTCTTTCCTCTGCTTAGCTTGCTTATGATACAAGCGACAACTTGGTGCTGATTGGTTATGATGACTTACCATTCTATCTTTAGGTAATCTCTTTAACCTCTCTTTGTTCTTCGGATTTTGAATTCAGAGATTAGTTTTGGGAAGATGGTAACAGGATGTTAATAATAGGTGTTGAGGGCAATTTGAATAGGTTATTCTCTATTGGACTCCATTGATTTAGAGAGGATACCATTACTGTGATTCACAGTGGTTATGGAGCTTAGATCAACTAATTTGCCAACTCATTCAGCTACCCATCATGATGTTGGAGGTTGGTAGTTGATGATGATCCGACGAAGGTGAGTTTGTATGTTGAATTGATTGGTTGGAATGTAGTTAAGAGATTTATTGATTTAAATCTAGTTGTATATTGTAGGATTGTTGTGCTTGATAATTGGGAGTGAATTGATTTACAGTTAATTGAATGAGGATAGATGTGAAGGCTTGATTAGGTTAAGTGGATAACTAGATCAATCTAATTGATCGGGATATGAAGTCATGTAGCATTCGATTCGATCACTTATTGTATAATAGAACTTAATATTAGTTCATGTTGTCTTGCAGGACTTTGATTAGTGACAGATGCTTATACACTTGGATAGCGAGCCGAGCTATTTAACAGGTGGGTAATTTCCTACCCTAGTCAGGTAGATGTAATTGCATTCAGATTTAGTCATAGATATGAGCATGTTAGGTGTTCATATTATCTTGACCCTCCTCTTATTTATCTTATGCTTGATACTTGTCGTTGGCTATATTTACTCAAAGGTTGATATCACATTTCCTTTATTATGATTTAGGGTTATAGATGTAATGTAAATAGGCTTGGATGTTTAGTAGGGTGTAGATGTTGGAGTATGGATGATAACCTAATTTATAAATTGGCAAAATGGTCGTATGTTGCATACTTATTACCAACCATGTGTTGTGTAATGGTTAAGTGAAGGGTGATTAGTGTGTCACTACGGACCGGTGGTCCCATCTTAATATGATTAGTCGAGTACGACTCTCTACAGGATAGAGAGTGCACCGATCAGTTGAGTACGACTCTCTATTGGATAGAGAGGTATGATCAGTTGAGTACGGATATCTACAGTATAGAGAGTCTATCGATCAGTTGAGTACGACTCTCTACAGGATAGAGAGTGTATTGATTAGATGGTTACGACTCTTTGTTGAACAGAGAGTCTGTGGTAGATGGTTGTACGTGTGACAGCACATTCATGTCATTTGCATGCATTTTGACGACATAGTCTCCCTTGGGGTTGAGAGAGTCATCAGTCATCTTGCCTCCCAGGTTACTCCTCGAGGAGTAACTGGTGTGAGGGCAGAGCATTTGTTGTGCCACACACTACCACTATAGACGGTGGTAGTTGGAGTTGCATGCAATTATCCTGGGTGCGTGGTACTTGACCACTCATTGGTAGTGTAAGTCGGAGTGGCCAGCAGCAGGGACCCCCGTTGTGTAGCGAGCTCTTTACGCTCATATGCTACTTGATCATACTGCCCACTCGGCCACTCTAGAGCGGTGGTTGGTGTTGAGTTGGGACAGTTGTCATGTCGTTCCACCTAGGCCACACTGGGGTCATGGTAGCATGTAGGGGTGAGCAGGCATGACCATGCATGCTGCATTGTCGTATCTTATGGCGCTTTTCATATTACTATATATTGATGGTTGTAATTAATATATATATATATATGCAGTCTATATATATATGCTTATTGTAATGTTGCATTAGATTGTACTATGCTTGCTGCATTTGGGTGTACATCATATTCATGCATGCTTCTTGCATTTGTTATATTGTTGTGTCGGATACTTGTATATCTGTTGGACAGACCATTAGATACCTTGACCTGTAGCATGAATATATTGTGAGATGGTATTACTCTTTCTGTTATATATATGTTAGATATATGCTCAGGTTGGATCAGAGTAATGTAGCAGACTTTCAGGTATGTCTGCATTTTACGTTGTTCATTTGGTTAGACGGTATATGCTTGTATTTATATACTATGCTGATATACCTGTTGTACCTCTAGATTATGTTGTTGAATTACATGTGATATTTGATATATACATGTTTTTCTATTACCTGCTGAGTTTTACTCACCACCACGGACCCTGGGTTTTCCTGTCGCCCAGGTAACAGGTAGAAGTCTTCGTGACGGCTTGGAGCACCGCTGGCTGACATCTCATCTCATCTCTGAGACTCTGGTGGTCGTTTTGGGCTTTCCACATGGGTGTAGTGTATTTGAAGTTTTCGTGATGTACTATTATTGTTGTATCTTTCTTTCTGGTTTTGTTACGGTGGTTCTTAATTTTGGTGTTAGTCATACCGGTATGCATGTGTGTGTGATTGTATTGTTGTTGTGTTATTTCCGCTGTGTATTTGTTGTAGTTAGTTTGTTATGTTGTTGTGGTTTGGTTACAGTTTTATGTGTTGTTGTTATTGTGGGCCTACGGGCATTGTATTAACCCGGAATGTTGCCACGTACAGGGGAGATGTCGTCCGTTTGCTTTTCGGCACGACATGCTCTCGGGGCATGACACCTTTTCCCTAGAATCATCCGCAGGCTTAGGAGGACACTCTTCGAAGAGTATATACTTGTACTCCTCAGCAGTCAAGACAATATCAAGATTCCTTTTCCAATCAACATAATTTTGTCTAGTAAGTTTATTCTCTTTTAGTATCACAACAAGCGGGTTGAAAGTCATTTTTGAAAAATCTAAGAATCACATAGATCAAAACATTAGATTTCAAAAAATTATTGATTCCTCAAACAATAAAATTTTAAAATCAACCAACACCTTAAAACACCGAGAATATCGTATGCCACGATAGTGTGGATGTATACGAATTCTACATTTGTAAGAGGAGGTTTTACCCATTAATTTTATTATCTTGTCAACCTAACTTTTTGACAAATAAAATTAATAGTTGGTTCCTCTTCAGCCCTACAAATAAAAGCAGTGACTCCGATGGGGAGGATACTCCTATTTGCATCTAAGTGTTCACCATTACTCGATACCAAGGCAATTATCTCGGATTATATGCCCTCCGATGGGGAAGTACACATGCAAAACATATTTGACCCTGTGATCTGCAAAACAAACTCATCCGATGGGAAGGAAGGCACTCAGAGCCGACGCGCAAGTTTGTTTGCATCACATGTCAAATCGTAATGGAGGCCGTGGGAATTTTAAAAAAAAATATCCCTCTCCCACTTAGTAATTTAAAGTTGAGAAATTTTCCTAGCACATGACATGCATATCAAACAAGAAGCAATAAATAAGAAAAAAAATATTTTCTAACTATTATGGCTTTCGTTCTCCAATATGCCTCCCGTCGTATCGTCATCTCGTCCGGTCCTCCCTATGCCATGTACAAGCCATCCGGAGATCCGAGCCGAGAAAAATTATTTTAATTTACATCCATCGATCCTATACTCCACGAAGGAGTGTACATGAAATCTAGATCGACAGTAAACTAAAATAAAAGAGTGGCTAAACAATGTCGTACTTAATTATAAAAATTAAATACTAGCCTCGTCAACCCCGAGGATTCAAATAATAATACAATTACACACATCCAATCACAAACACACACATATGGCCATAATAGTTGGATCTTATGCCTGCAACCAAAAAGTTAGCCTACGCACATTCTACTATCATCCGACACATACTATATATGATAAGTGCATAAAAGTAACCGAATTGTAAACACACAAAATCGGAAACCGTGGCTCTGATACCATTTGAAGGTGGAACCAAAGCTTTGCTTCCCACCTTGGTCGCTAGCGCATGGCGATCCCATTTACGTTTCCGGATTAAAAAAAGTTAATCCTTAACAAAGAGAGATTACCCAAGAAACCGATCCATCGTCATGCTATTCGATTAGAGTGGTCACTTGAACAAACTTATTGTTCAAGCAACCTACCTCTTTTCTTCGATTAGCCGCGGAATAGACGATGTACGGATCGCCGGTTTTTGTATTTATCTTTGGGGTCCAAGTAAATTAGCCAAATGCAATTACATACATCATACAAAGAAACAAAAGGAAACCAAAACAAGAATTATACCTCTTGTTTACCTCTTGATCTTCTATCATATGTTTTATCCTCCTCTTGGACGTTGTGTGGGCAACGATCCTCCAAGAGATGAAGCCTCCTAGATCACGTATCTTCTTTTCCTTGTTCGCTCTGAATAAAGGAAGATAATAAGCTCCCTTCTACTCCTTTCTAGTTCCGGATAAAATCCCTTTGGAGAAAGATCAAGCCACCTTCTCCTCTTTGTTGTTGCCGCCGGCCACCAAGGAGAGGGAGATGGAATTGCCGGCCAAGATTGATATCTTGCCGTTGGCCAAAGGAGAGAAGGAGAGGGTGCTCCGGCCAAGAGAAGAAGAAGAGAGGCTAATCCCTAACCTCCTTGCCACTGACCCTAAAACTTGGACAATAGGCGCCGCCCAAACAATTAGGATTCTAAACCCTAATGTCTTGCCACCCATGGCCTCTCCCAAAACCCTAATCTCCCAAAGATGTTACACACCCAAGCCCTTAGCCCTCCTTTTATAGATCTAGGCTTAAGCCTCCTTTCAATCTCCACCATCGGATCTAGAGATTTAATCTCCATCGTCGGATCAAGGCTTCATGAGGGTTTTAATAGGCTATAATAGGGACCATGAGGAGGAGTTGGATCTTGGCCACCGAATGGATCCGGCCCACATAAAATCCGATTCATTAATGATAATCCATTCCACTAGAGGATTATCATTGATCTACCTCACCAACCCCATAAATAAATATGGGCTTCATATATTAATTGTACAAATATCTCCCCGTGTTTAAGATCTCGAATATTCATCAATTAATTAATTTACTGATAATTAATTAATCAACATCTAACTCCATGAGTAGTACCACTCAACCTCATCATCATGTCGGACCAAGTCCACCTGCAGGGTTTACATGATGATCCTTATGAGCTCCTCAAGGGGACATCATCATCCTAATATATAGGATACGGTTTCCTCCTATAATCAATGGCACACCATGTAAATAATATCATTTCCCAACTTACCGAGACTATCGATTTAATCTATAAATCTCGCCCATTGGTAAATCAAAGAAATAAATACTAAGTACATGTGCACATTATTATATCGGGATTAAGAGCATGTACACCAAAATATCCGAGGTTCGATTCAATTATGTAGTCAACAATAAATCGAATCACCTCTAAGTCTGTCCTGCTCAATACACACAAAGTTTACTAGTGTAATTCTATGGTCAAGACAAACCAATACCAAATCACACTACAAACATACCAATGGTTTGTCCAAAACCATCTCGGTTGTGAGCCTCTACTTATACTCTACATGGAACTGATAACATGATCTCCCGTGTGACACTACACACCATATTATCTACAATGTAATGTATTAGACAATATGCATAACCATAAATATGCAAACAATGATAATGTGATTCTTATTTCAAAAATAAAGATGTTCATACAAAAGATAGACTTTTCAGTATACATCCCAACAATCACCATATCTCTTAAATCTGGCTCATGGAGGGACAAGATACTTACTCTCTTTATCCCTCCTACCTTTGAATCCTCCATCACCACATCTCTTAAATCTTGCTCGTGGAGGGATAAGATATTTACTAACTGCCTTCCTTGGTTCAAGGTTGAACATGCTTATCTTCATAGAATTATCAGAAGTTTGATCATGGTATTTCATTTTGTCCAAATTTTGTAAATAACATAACTCACCATGGACATCCTCACCAAAAGATTGATTAGTAGACTCTATTAGGCCAAATGAAATTTTATCATCACAAATCACTAGATGAGTTTCATTATTAGTAACTAAAGTTTCGGTAAGGGTTAAAGCAGGCTCTTCTGGGTCATTGAGGTTAGGAGGTGTTTTGATTGAAGCAATGCACTCCTCAATTAAAGTATCAATTATATAATCCTCAATTTCTCCTTCAAGTGGTGATCGTATGGATTGTCCTTCTTCACTTCCCATGTCATCTACGTCTTCCTCATCCATTTGTTCAAAGTGATTCTCCACTATATTAGGTGTAATCTAGTCATCAAAGCCACCTTCTCATCGTTTGGTTTCTTCTCTTGCTAGATATCATTGTATAATCTCTGCAAATTGTTGGCTATGCTCCTCGCATTCCCTAGTGAAATCAGATAGCAAGGCTTCTAAGCTGGGACTTGGTTTTGGATAAAATTCACATGGTGATTCATAGTTCTCATGCTCACTTGGAAAATAATATTGAGGGTTCAAGTAGCCAGGGTCATAACTATATAAATAGGATTCATCTCGTGGCCACTGGTTGTAATCATCGGTGACATCTTCTTGTTCAAATTGCAAAGACTCAAATATATCTGGACAATCATTAATGGTATGTCATGTTTCACCACAATACTCACAATAAATGATACCAAAACTCATAGAATTAACTTGACCATAATCATGAGAAAAATCATGCATGTTTATCTATGAGAAAATATGAATAAGGAAAGGAACAGTAGTGCCACAATAGAAGACTAAAGCTGCTAGAACTATGATTAAACTAAAAGAAAAAAACTGCTAGAAAATAACCACAACAATAAGAAAACTAAAATCTAAATTAGAAACAAATTAAACTATAAAGAAATAAAAACTAGGGAAATAAACCTAAACTAGGTCCGATCCAACTATCCACTTTTGATTCGATATTGAATCAATCACTCCCCGACAACGATGCCAAAAACTTAATGCATGTGAACGCGGCCTCAAATCTAGTGATGGAGGTCATCAAAGACTCGAAGCACGTGCTCGCGCTCAATGCCCGCAAGTGCACGGATGTCGTAAAGTAATAAATAAATTATCGATCCCACAAGGACTGAGATACGATTATTGTTTGTTCAGTGGATTGCGGCTATTCGAAAGGTAAATCTAACGGGTTGCAATTGTGAGGTCGTCGATAGTCCGAACTCAGTACGGTGTCACACGGAGGAAGAGAAAGGTTGCTACGAGTCCTTTGAGGGTATTCTAGGATTTCGGTTTCGCTTGTGCGTCGCAGAACACGCTACCAATTGGGTGTCGTCTAGACTTCTAGCTACGGTTTTGTGGAAGGGACATCATACACTCCCCTGATGAGCTTTCGCATCTATCGGAAGCTACCTTTGCCATAATAGGTCGACTCTTGACTTTAGGATGGGATAGGCAGTACGAGGATGCCGAATCAGTCCCTATAATGAGTCAGAACGTGTCCCGTTTCTGACTCTCTCACACCCTTCTATCTATGGTTATCGGAGATGCGGCCAACCCCTAAGTTCCTCCTTAATTCTCCTTAATCTTTGATACAAGGGTTGTCACCCCTCGTATCGACTTCGCACAGTAAATAGAAGACCAAAACAAATAGCTATATATCTAAACAATCACCAATTACAAATATGAATTCAAGAACAGAAATAATATTTGAAATAACATGTTGTACGCACACAAACTACTCCCTAATCCTAGAATAGGAGAATATACTCTATGAATACGATAAGAGAAACACAAGGTTGATCGAATTCATAAATAGAAAATAAATCATGCAGAGAATACAAATTACGGTGCAATGTGGCTCTTCTCTCTGACATTGAGGTGCAAAACTTGGATCTCGAGCGGCTTCCTTCCTTCCCATTGTGAGTTTCTGGTGCTTTTTAGGGCACCGGTGTGCCATCACAATTGAAATGGACCCCTAGGGTTTGGACGTAGTTTCCTTTATATAGACATCAGGCTAGATCTCCCCGAAACTTGGAAAATAACTGAATCGCATCAAAATCGCCCAGCACCACACGGTCGTGTGTTTCCACACGGCCAGGTTGTGTGTGGCATTATGGTGGCTGATCTCGAGCCTCGAACATGATCGTGTGTAGCCACACACCTTGGTCGTGTCCCCTTCTGTGTCTAGCTACCAAATGCCCTTCTTTCGCTCCGAAAGTGCACCGTTTTCCCCATGAAATGCTATCCTACACACAAAAATACAAACAGTAGATCTTTAAACTAGAAAATAAGAAATGCATGCAAAATAAAGTACGATATTCATGAAACAAGTATAAAATGCAATGGAATGTGAGCAAAAACTACTCCTAAAACCCTATATATTTTTCTCACATCAAAAGGCAAGCGTATGGATGAACAAGTCATCGATGACTTGGAGGGATCTAATAGGCGCAATAGGTGGCTAGAAAGCTTAGGTCTAGGCTAAGGGTGGTCTAGCAAGTATGAGGGCATCATAGTTATCATTGAGGTTTATCAATCGACTAGGATCATTGCCAGTCAACTGATGGGAGTCGACCGGCGATCAACTGTAGCCAAGTGGCCTTGGAAATCGATTGCCAGCCTTGGGCAGTCGACTGACCTTGAGCAGTCAACTGCCATGAAGGGCAGTTGATTGATGGTTTTGGTTGTGAGCACAGAAAGCTCAGTAGTTAACTGAGTAGTCGGCTACGGGCTTGGGCAGTCGACTACTAGTGTATCCATTGGAGTTTTTCCAGCGTGGATTGAGTAGTTGTGAGACAATGGATACAGGAGCAATCGACTGATGGGTATGAGCAGTTGATTTCCTGGCTCAAAATCAGCTCAATGCAGGTTATAAAAGGAGCTCGAGTTGGAGGATTTTGCAATAATTTTTGGAGGAGATTTTGAAGGGTAATTGCTATTGCATTCCAGACCTTCAAGAGAAAACTAAAGCAAGCAACAAACAAGAGTTCAAAGCAATTATGTTAAAGTGTTCTTCACTTGTGTTTCATTATTTTCTTTGTATTTGCTTGTACTTTTTGTATTACTGTTGTAATTGCTTATACGAGGTTTCTCCACCTCCAACGTGTTGTTTAGAAGGAGATTTATTAGTGGTGTGTGCATCACTAGAGCTCGTTGATCTCGCCCTGTGGAGTAGGAACCCTAAGGTTCTGAACCACATTATATTCGTGTGTTGTGATTGTGTATTCGAATTCGTATTTGTATTCCACTGTGCTAACCTTGTTGTAGGCAAGAATGAACAAAGTCCATCGACCAATGATCACACTATTCATCCCCCCTTCTAGTCGGGTCATCGATCCTAACAAGTGGTATCAGAGCAAGGAGTTTATCATCAACTCATCACCGCGATAAGAACATCAATGGCTGGCATGAACATCCACCCACCGAAGTTTGAAGGAGATTTCTCATGGTGGAAGAAATGAATGGAGGTATTTTTCGAAACCAATTTTGATATAACGATTATAATGGAAAATGGTTTCGAGGTACCTAGGGATGAAGACTACAAGCCAATCAAAAAATCAAGATGGACCGAGGATCAATGACAAGAATTCAAGACAAACATTAAGGTAACAAAAATGTTAGTAAAATTGATACCTAATGATATTTTGTCTAGATTAGGGAGTTATAGGGATGCTAAGGAGTTGTGGAATAAAGTGCCCAAATTTCACAAAAATCCTGAACCAACATGAGTAGAGAAGGAAGTTGAGGAAGAATGTCCATCAACATCCAAGGATGTGGAAGAATTTGTTGGAGGATCGGTGGCCGGTTAGAGGGGGTGAATAGCCCCAATGTCGTAGACAATGGAATTCAATCGTTCTTGAGCGTCTACGATTAGGATTAGTGCAACGGAATAATAAAATTAAGCAAGACAATTAATACAAATGCAAAGAGAAAAAGACAAACGCTAACACAAATGTGTAACGTGTTTCATGGCCCTTGCCGCTAGTCCACGACCCAATTCGTTCCAAGGTGAATCACTCCTTAACCAATCCACTAATCTCTCCTTTGTACTAAGCTAGGTGGAGGTAACCTTTCTTACACAAGAATCACTCCTCTTACAATATGATTGAAATAAGCTCAAGGAAGAGGATTGAAAACGTGTTGGGCACTTGGGAGATGTTTAGAAGTTAAACATTAACCATCCCAAGTCACCCAATGCACCTTATTATAGAGAAGAAGGAATTCTTCCAATGATCGATGCAAATCGATCACCATCGATCACGATGTAGCCTTTGCCTCGTAACGACTTCATCCACATTGGATTCTAACCAACAACTCCCACATCAGTCGACTGATCTTCCCATCAGTCGACTGATGGAGCCAACAGTCAAGTGGTCGACGAGATCACTCAACTTCCAAAGCTTTTGTGCCTAAACTTGCCTCGATCAGTCGACTGATCTTCCCATCGATCGATCGATAATCGTTGGCGATCGCCATCTTGGCGATCATTGTTTGGCGAAACGCCGAACACTGATCGAGTCTTGATCAACAAGCGATCGGTGATGTGGAAAACCCATCCGACACTTGACTTAGCCATTGGGTCAAGTTCACCTATGAGCTACCCCATCTCGAGTTACAATCGCTCACTCTTATCTTCCCTTGGAGTCCCTCGCCTTGAAGTTCTCTTCGTCCGGCCATGTCTCTCGGATGCACCAAGTGCACTGCTTCGAAATTGCCATCCTTCGCGTCTCACCCTGAAATCTACTTCCTTTGGCTTCACTCCAATGCTCCTCGTCAGGCGGTCCCTCGGATGCACCAAGTGCACGGCTTCGTAATGTCGTCCTTCACCGACTTAAGGACCGAGTCATGAGATGGTGATCTTGCCAATGCTTTGTCATGCTAGCCATGTGTGAATTACTAAGTCCTACACGACTTCAACACACATATTAAATCCACAAACAATCCTAACTTAAACCTTTGCCACACACATCATCCATGGGTTGATTGCCCTAACAATCTCTCCCTTTTTGATGTGTGGTAACCATGTTTAAGTTAGGTAAAACATTAACATAAAACATAAGGCAAGAAAGCATGTAAATAAATATGAGTATCAACTCCCCCTTAATACCTGCAACTCCCACTTAACACATGCTAATCTCTCCCTAGCATGATTAACTTAAACCTAACCATTTCTCCCCCTTTGACACCATCAAAAACATCTACCATATATTAAATAAGCATGTCATCAAGTCTAGGGAAAGAAAAAACACCCAAAACAACCTTAAAAACTAGAAATTAGGCTGATGTGCCCATGCACAATTCCAACAGTCGACTAAATCAAAGCATCAGTCAACTAGTACCAAGTTTTCAGCCTTTTTTGATTTCCGGACCGAATTTCAGAAATTCACCAGAAATTATAGAAAATTCAAAAAATCATGAAATTTTGAAAACATAGTTCATGTAAGTCCCTTTATCAGTGAAAAATAGTTTTTCATAAAAATTCATTCTCTTTTTGAAAATTAGACAAAAACTCAAAAGTTTGAAAATCACTAAAGTTTTTATCAACTTGAAAGCCTAGTTTTTCCTTGAATTGTTTTAAAACATGAACATACAGATTATCAAACATAAAATGGTTTTAAAACAATTGAAATATCCAACCATGATCTTTGGACAATATGTCTATGAATTAAACATTTGCTTTCCCCATAGTTGGTTTATTATTGCTATCATGATACCTATAATGACTCATAAAAATGTTATAATCATAAGTGAGTCATTTGTATCATCCTAACATCTCACTCAATGCTATGTTGTCAATCAAGATAGCCTATAGTGAGTGTGAGATGAACCTAAAAGTATTTATACTTAACCAAAATTTCATGCAATTCTACCCAAGGTTAAGTATCTATATCCTAAAAACACCCAACATGATCATAAAATCACATATTATCAATTATTGCATATCATGATCATAAATCAAGGATTATCCAAAAATTACATATCAAGATCATGAGTTAAATATTATGCATGATTTTATATTATGATCAAACATTATCATCACCCAACACTTAATTAAAATCATCACCCATGCTCATAAAAAAAATGTTGAGTCTAAAATTAACATCCTCCATATGATATGAAATAAAAAAATTCCAATTATGGTTGACTATCCTAGGGTTTTTCTAACCCTTAAGGATGGACTTAGGAACTCAATATAGATTCTTTCCTATAGGGTTCACCAAGTACTCCTTTGGGATCCATTTTCTAGCTACCATTGTATTTTTAGCTTGACCCCTAGCAATTAGGCAATGATAGGTCTTTTCATTTTTTTTCCCTTATAGCCTAATCCTTTCATATTGAAGCTAGCCCTTTGGCTCCCTATGATCATATTTAGTGTGTTGGAGCCAATTGTAAATTTCTCTAGGGCCTTAGTTAGATGATCTACCTTTTCCCTTAAGGCCTTGTTTTCTTCAATACATGCATCATTAACATTAAGAGGCATATAATCATCATGTCAGCATGTATTTGCTAGTCTTTCTTCTAGGGCCTTAATTTGATCAAACATGCATTTGTTCTTTTTCTTAGCCCTAAATAAATCTCTAGTAAGACTAGAAATCATAGAAACAATTTCTTGAGTAGGAAGATTTCTTACCATACCTACCATATCTTCCTCCTCCGATCCCAATGAGGATGAGGATGAAGCTCCCCCTTCACTTGAGCTCTCCTCACTTGAACTTCTTTCTTCTTCCTCGGAGGAGGTGGAGTCCAAATCATCTATTCCCATGAGTGCAAGGCTTGTGAAGGCTTGACCTATTTTCGATGATGAAGATGGATCATCCCATGTCGCTTTGTGTGCCTTGGCTTTCCCTTTTTCTTTTGATTTCTTCTCTTCATCCTTCTTCTTTCTCCCTTTCTTCTTGTCTTCTTTCTTTCTCCTCTCTTTCTTGCTTTTGTTCAAGAGGGGACAATCATCCCTTATGTGTCCCTCGCCTTGGCAATTGTAGCAAATGATCTTCCTCCTTCGCCTTCTTCCCCTATCATGAGATTTATTAAATTTAAAATTCTTAAGTGCATGTCTCACCTTTCTTACCACGTAGGCCTCCTCATTGCTATCCATGGAGGAGGAGGAGGATTCATCAGATGAAGACGGTGCAATCTCCTTCTTCTTCTTCTTTCCTTTTTCGGCCACTAGTGCCACTCCCCTTGGCTTTATGCTTGGTTCTTCTACTATCCCTTCAATTCTAGTTTCATAAAGCTCCATAGTAGAGAAAAATTCATCTAGAGTACTTACCTCTAGATTCTTAGAAATGTAGAAGGAGTCCACCAAGGAGCTCCACTTTGAGGACCGAGGGAAAGCATCTATTGCCTTCATTATCATGTCCCGGATGGAGAGTTTTTCACCTACACTCGGCAACCCATTAATTATTTCTTTAAACCTAGAGTGTAGTGACAATACCTTCTCCCCTTTGTCAAGTTTGATGTTATTTAGTTGAGAGCGGAGGAGATCCCTTCTTACTAGCTTTGCCTCGGAGGTGCCTTCATGAAGCTCGATCAATCTCTCCCACATCTCCTTAGCGCTTGAACATTCTCATATCCGATTTATCTCTTGTTGAGAAAGCACATTGAATAGGTGATATTTGAAGGTTGAAGCTTCGCTTCTTGCTTCGCCTCGGTCGCTTGTGCATGGCGATCCTATCTCATGTCCCCGGATTAAAAAAAAATTATCTTGACAAAAAAGGATTACCCAAGCAACTGATTCATCATCGTGCTTCTCAATTTGAGTCGTCACTTGAATAAACTTGTTGTTCAAGCAACCTAACTCTTTTCCTCAATTAGCCGCGGAATAGATGATCAACGGATCCCCGGATTTTGTGTTTATCATGGGGGTCCATGATCATACAATTTTAAACAATTACAAAGAACAAAAGGAAACCACAACAAGAATTATACCTCTTGATCTTCTATCGTATGACCTATCCTCCTCTTGGACGTCGTGTGGGCGACGATCTTCCAAGAGTTGAAGCCTCCTAGATCTCGTTTCTTTCCTTCTTTGCTCGCTCCGAACAAGGGAATATGACCAAGCTCTTCTTCTCCTTTCTAGTGTCGACTACCAAGCCACCTAGCTTGGTTGTTGCCGCTGACCAAGGAGAGTAAGAAGGGGAGGTGGGCGTCGGCTGTTGCCGCCAGCCAAGGAGAAAAAGAAGGAGGCATCGACAATGGAGAAGTAAGACTTGTTGTCGTCGGTGAAAACAGAAGCTCTCCTAGGTTTCCACCGCCCAAGAGGAGAAGCAAACCCTAGCCACCGCCAACGCCAATCTTTGCTAGCCACCAAGCCTTGGAAGCAAACCCTAATCTCCAAAGATTATCCCTTTTCCGCCCAAGCCTCCTCCACTCCTTATATAGATTTTGCCCAAGCCTCCTTTTAATCGTGTCCGTTGGATCTAGGCTTCGTGAGGGTTTTAATAGGCTACAATAGGGACCATGAGGAGGAGTTGGATCTTGGCCACCCAATGGATCCGGCCCACATAAAATCCGATCCATTAATGATAATCCATTCCACTAGAGGATTATCATTGATCTACCTCACCAACCCCCATAATTAAATATGGGCTCCATATATTAATTGTACAAATATTTCCCCATGTTTATGATATCGAATATTCGTTAATTAATTAATATACTAACAATTAATTAATTAACATCTAACTCTATGAGTAGTACCACTCAACCTTATCATCATGCCGGACCAAGTCCACCTGCAGGATTTACATGATGATCCTTATGAGCTCCTCAAGGGGACATCATCATCCTAATACATAGAACACTGTTTCCTTCTATAATTAACGACACACCATGTAAATAATATTATTTCCCAACTTATCGAGCTTATTGATTTAACCCATAAATCTCACCCATTGGTAAATCAAAGAAATAAATATTAAGTACATGTATCCGTTATTATATCGGTATTAAGAGCATGTGCACCATAATATCTGAGGTCTGATTCAATTATGTAGTCAGCAATAAATTGAATCACCTCTAAATCGGTCCTGCTCAATACACACAAAGTGTACTAGTGTATTTCTATGGTCAAGATAAAACAATATCAAATTACACTACAACCATGCCAATGGTTTGTCCAAAATAATCTTAGTTGTGAGACTCTACTTATACTCTACAAGGAACTGATAACATGATCTTCTGTGTGACACCACACACCATGTTATCTACAATGTAAAGTATTAGACAATATGCATAACTATAAATATGTAAATAATGATCATGTGATTCTTATTTCAAAATGAAGATATTCATACAAAGACTAGGCTTTCACTATACATCCCAACAATCTCCCACTTATACTAAAAGACTATGCTGCCATCAAAGTGTCATACATCTGATTCTCATTCCCTTCACATGTCTATCAAAAGCTCTCACTGGAAGGGCCTTAGTGAAAGGATCTGCCAGGTTATCCTCTGATGCAATCTTGGCGACATCAACTTCTCCTCGCTTTACGATCTCTTGTATCAGGTGGTACTTGCGCTTTATGTATTTACTTGCCTTATGGGATCGTGGTTCCTTCGAGTTTGCAACTGCACCACTGTTATCACAATAAATTGTGATAGTTCTGGGCAAACCAGGAATCACATCCAAGTCCATCAAGAAGTTTCTGAGCCATACAACTTCTTTGGCTACCTCAGAGGCTGCCACATACTCAGCTTCCATGGTGGAGTCCACCATGTATTTTTTCTTGACACTCCTCCATACAATGGCTCCACCTCTCAAAGTAAACACAAAACCTGAGGTAGACTTACTATTATCCCTATCTATTTTGAAGTCAGAATCTGTGTAACTCATAGGGAGTAATTGATCTACCTAGTATACTAGCATATAATCCCTAGTCCTTCTCAGGTACTTTAATATATACTTTACCGTAGTCTAATGTCCCTGTCCTGGATTACTTTGATATCTGCTAACAATGCCCACAGCAAAGCAGATATCTAGCCTCGTACATAACATAGCATACATGAGGTTTCCTACCACCGAAGCATAAGGAACCACCTTCATCTCCTCTATCTCCTTTGATGTTCTAGGACACATCTCTTTAGATAAAGGTACTCTATGCCTAAAAGGTAGAAAACCTTTCTTGGAGTTCTGCATGCTAAAACGAGCCAAAATAGTGTCTATGTATGAAGCTTGAGATAAGCACAACATCCTTTTCTTGTGATCCCTTATAACCATGATCCCAAGGATGTGTCCCACTTCTCTCAAGTCCTTCATATCAAACTATTTGGACAACCATACCCTTACGTCTGACAACACTTTGACATTGTTGCCAATGAGCAAAATGACATCTACGTATAGTACAAGAAATACCACTACATTTTTGTCACATCTCTTGTATACACAAGACTCATCCGGAGTTTGAATAAATCCATATGACTAGATTACCTCATCAAAGTAGATGTTCCAAGATCTCGAAGCTTGCTTCAATCCATAAATGGATCGATTAAGCTTGCACACAAAATGCTCTTTTCCCTTTGCAATGAATCCCTCTGGTTGCTCCATATAGATGTTTTCTTCAAGACTTCCATTAAGGAAAGTTGTCTTGACATCCATCTGCCAAACCTCATAATCAACATGAGAAGCAATAGATAAGAGAATCCGGATAGACTTAAGCATGGCTACCGGCGAAAAGGTCTCCTTATAATCGATACCCTCTTTCTGAGTATACCCTTTCGCAACAAGCCTTGCTTTGAAGGTCTCAACCTTCCCGCATGTTCCTCTCTTTCTTTTGTAGATCCACTTGCATCCAATGGCTTTTACACCATTGGGTGGTTCTACTAGCTCCCAGACCTGATTTGTATCCATAGATTCTATCTCAGAATTCATTGCCCTTTGCCAAGATACCGCATCTTTGTCTTGGATTACCTCGTCATATGTCCAAGGATCTAATTCATGTTCGCCAGGGATCAAATCAGAAGATTCTCCCAAGAACATAAATCTCTCAGGTCGTCTAACAACCCTCCTACTACAATGAGGTATCACCTGTGTATCCTCTGTGACATGCGGTGCAATCACTTGTGGTATGTCCTCTTGTACCGTTGGTACTGAAGTAGTGGCTTCCCCTCACAACTCCTCCAGAACAATCTTACTCATGGACTTGTGATTCATCACATAGTCTTCCTCTAAAAATCAGGCATTCGTGCTAACGATCACCCTCTGATCTCTAGGACTATAGAACAAACCACCTTTCGTTCCTCTAGGATAGCCTACGAACAAGAGCACTTCTTTACGAGGTTCCAACTTACCAACATCTACCTTCAGCACATGTGCTGGACTCCCCCAAATCCGAATATGTCTCAGACTAGACTTTCTCCCAATCCACAATTCTGTGGGAGTAGAAGGTACTGATTTATATGGTACCAAGTTCAGAATGTACACTATTGTATCCAGAGCATACCCCCAGAACGAATCTGGCAACTCAAAATAACTCATCATCGATCTAACCATCTCCATAAGAGTCCTATTCCTTCACTCAGCCACACCATTCTACTGGGGTGTACCAGGTGCAGACAGTTGGGAATGAATCCCAGCCTCTGATAAGTAACTTCTAAACTCTCCCAAAAGGTACTCACAACCATGAGCAGATCGTAGTGTCTTGATACTCTTACCTTGACGTTTCTCCACATCAGCCTTGAATTCTTTGAACCTCTTAAAGAATTCAGACTTGCGGTGCATCAAGTAAATGTATCCATATCTTGAATAATCATCTATGAAAGAGACAAAGTATTCAAAACCACCTCTATCCTGGAAAGACATAATACCACACAAATCAGAATGAATCAATTCCAACACATCTTTGGCTCTATACCCCTTGGCCTTAAAAGGTCTCTTGGTCATTTTACCTTCCAAGCAAGATTCGTAGGTTGGGAAATCATCCACAACTAATGAACCCAAAGGTCCATCAGCTATCAACCTTTGAATTCTACTCAGGTTAATATGACCTAACCTTAGATGCCAAAGATATGTTTGGTTCATTTTCGAATGTTCATTTCTCTTATTAGATTTAGAAGATGAGTTATTTATTTCTATTTGCATCGTGGGAGCTTTCGATTCAAGAGTGCATAAATTTCCTACCAATGCACTAGAATAAATAATCTCCCTATTCCTTTTTATAACAACTCCGTCATTAAAAGAAATAGAATATCCATCCAAAAATAATTTAGAAACTGAAATCAAATTCTTTCTAAATGAAGGTACATAAAGGCAATTTCTCAAAACCAAAGTTTTATTCCTATCAAAAGATAAATAAACATCTCCCACTGCAATAGCCACCACCTTCAAAACATTGCCCATGTAAATGGTAATCTCCCCCACAGCTAGTCGTCTGGTTTCCTGGAACCCCTGCAAAGAGTTGCAGACATGTTCAGTGTCTCTCGTATCTACACACCAGGTGCTGGTAGATAACACTGCTAAACATGTTTCAACGACTTGACCAAAAGATATACCTTTGTTCTACTTCTTATTGGGGCAGTCAACCTTCCAATGTCCAGTCTGCTTGCAAGTGAAGCACTTGCCTTTCGGCTTCTTCACTCCTCCCTGAGTTCCTCCCACTACTTTTGTTGTGCCTTGTTTCTTCTTCTTCTTTCCTTTCAGCTTAGAAGTAGAAACCTTCTGGGTAACCAAACCCAGAGAACTCTGACGAAAAAGTCCCTCTGGCACCTAGAGTTCTGTCAGAAGCTCCGCCAATGAATACAACCTCTTATTCATGTTGTAGTTGAGGCGAAACTACTCAAAACTCTTTGGTAGAGATTGGAGAATGATATCAACCGTGGTTTCATCATCGATCTTAGCTCTAAGGACTTCCAGCTCATTCAAATGAGCTATCATTTTGAGAACATGATCCCTCACGGGTGTTCCCTCAACCATGGTGGTCGTCATCAAGTTCCTCATAGCTTCCTGCATTGCAGCCTGATTCTGGTGTCCAAAAAGTTCCTTGAGATTAAGCATCATGTCATAGGCAGTATTCATGGCATGATGCTGATGTTGCAATACATTTGACATAGAAGCCAAAATGTAACACCGCGCCATCTCATCAGCCTTGATCCACTTCCTATAACTCTTTTTCTCCTTTTCACTAGAATCATCTGTAGGCTTAGGAGTACACTCTTCGAAGAATACATATTTGTACTCCTCAACAGTTAAGACAATGTCTAGATTCCTTTTCCAATCAATATAGTTAGGTCCAGTAAATTTGTTTTCCTTTAGTATCACAGCAAGTGGGTTGAAAGTCATTTTGAAAAAACCTAAGAATAACATAGATCAAAATATTAGATTTCTAAAATTTATTGATTCCTCAAACAATAAAATTTTAAAATCAACCAATAGCTCATAACACCAAGAATATCGTATTCCATAATAATGTGGACGTATACGAATTCTACATTTGTAAGAGGAGGTTTTACCCATTAATATTATTATCCTATCAACCTTACTTTTTGACAAATAAAATTAATAGTTGGTTCCTCTTCGGCCCAACAAATAAAAGCAGTGACTCCAATGGGGAGGATACTCTTATTTGCATATAAGTGTTCACCATTACCCGATACTAAGGTAATTATCTTGGATTATGTACCTTTCGATGTGGAAGTACACACGCTCCTAAATAATTTCTGAAGGTAGTTGCTTCGAAGGTTCATTGGCTCCCATGTCCCCGGATTAAAATTTTCACTAATGAAAAAACTAATCCGGATGGGATGAGTTTCCTTATCACAACCAGTTCATCGTCATGCTAACAACTTGAGCGATCGCTTGAACAAACTAGTTGTTCAAGAAACACAACTCTTCTAGTTGGTTAGCCGCGGAAGAGACGACGGACGGATCGCCGGTTTTTGTGTTTGTCTTCGGGGTCCATGATTATACAAAATACATACAATTGAAAACTAGTATAATCGACACATAAAGAACATGCTAAGATCAGAAAAAGAAAGTTGTAAAACTTTTATACCGCTTGATCTTCTACCGTATGTCCTATCCTCCTCGTGGACGTCGTGTGGGCGAAGATCCTCCACGAGTAAAAGCCTTCTAGATCACGTTCTTCTCTTCCTTGCTCGCTCCGAACAAAGAGAAGAACCAAACAAAACTCCTTCTCCTTTCTAGAACCAGCCACCAAGCCAAGGAGCTTGATATAACTGTCGGCCAAGGATTAGATGGTTGAGCGCCGGCCAACCTTTGTAACAATGTTGCCTCCGGCCACCAAGGAATGGGAGAAGCGTCGACCACCAATGGATTGGAGAACCGCCGGCCACCAAGGAGAAAAGGAGGAGGAAGAGGGCTGGCGAAAGCAAGGAGGAAGATGGAGTGAGCGCCGGCCACCAAGGAGAAAACGAGGAAACCCTAATCTCCTACCTTGTTGCCGCCCAAACCACTAACCAAACCCTAGCTGCCTAAACCCTTGAGAGGCAAAACCCTAATGCAAAAAACCATCCTTGCCGCCCAAGCCGTAGCCCTCTATTTTTAGAATTGGGCTTAAGCCTCCTTTAATCTCCACCGTCAGATCTAGGGATTTAATCTCCACCGTCGGATCTAGGGTTTTATCCCAACCGTCGGATCTAGGGTTTCATCCCAACTGTCGGATCTAGGGTTTCATCCCAACCGTCGATTCTAGGGATTTAATCCCAACCGTTGGATCTAGGGATTTAATCTCAACCGTCGGTTCTAGATATTTAATCCCAACCGTCGGATCTAGGGATTTAATCTCAACCGTCGGTTCTAGGGTTTCATCCCAACCGTCGGATCTAGAGATTTAATCTCAACCGTCAGT
This sequence comes from Wurfbainia villosa, assembly GCA_025175895.1. NCBI lineage: Eukaryota > Viridiplantae > Streptophyta > Magnoliopsida > Zingiberales > Zingiberaceae > Wurfbainia > Wurfbainia villosa. The sequence continues at coordinate 56,565,721 of CM045988.1, forward strand.
TCTAGGGATTTAATCCCAACCGTTGGTTTTAGAATTTTGTTTTACATCCTTGGATCTAGTCTTCTTGAGGATTATATTAGGCTACGATAGGGACCATGAGGAGGAGTTGGATCTTGGCCACCCGATGGATCAGAACCACACAAACTTGATCCATCAATGATGTTCCATTCCACTAGAGGATCATCATTGAACTACCTCACCAACCCCCATAAATTAATATGGGCTCCATATATTATTTGTACATCCATCTCCCCGTGTTTAAGATATCCAATGTCCGTTAATTAATTGATTTACTGACCATCAATCAATTGACATCTAACTCCTCGAGTAGTACCACTCAACCTTATCATCATGTTGACTAAGTCAACCATCTGGGTTTACATGATGAACCTTATGAGCTCCTCAAGGGGACATCATCAACCTGATATATAGGACACGGTTTCCTCCTATAATCAACAGCACACCATGTAAATAATATTATTTCCCAACTTACCGGGCATATTGATTTAATCCATCTAAATCTCACCCTATGGTAAATCAAAGAAATAAATACTAAGTACATGAGCCCGTTATTATATCGGGATTAAGAGCATGTACAACATAATATCCGAGGTCCGATTCAATTATGTAGTCAGCAATAAATTGAATCACCTCTATGTCGGTCCTGCTCAATACACCTAAGTATACTAGTGTAACTCTATGTTCAAGACAAAACAATACCAAACTACACTACAACCATGCCAATGGTTTGTCCAAAACCATCTTGGTTGTGAGCCTCTACTTATATTCTACAAGGGACTGATAACATGATCTTCTGTGCCACACAAAGCACCATGTTATCTACAATGTAAAATATTAGACAATATGCACACATATAATAAATATAAAGTGAAAACAATGATCATGTGATTCTTATTTCAAAATAAAAATGTTCATTATAAAAGAGCTAGGCTTTCAATATACATTCCAACAATCTCCCACTTATACTAAAAGACTATGCTGTCATCAACTGCCATACATCTGATCCCCATGTCCTCCACATGCCTATCATAGGCTTTCCCTGGAAGGGCCTTAGTGAATGGATCCGCCAGGTTATCCTCTGATGCAATCTTGGTGACAGCTACTTCTCCTCGCTTTACGATCTCTCGTATCAGGTGATACTTGCGCTCTATGTGTTTACTTGCCTTATGGGCTCGTGGTTCCTTCGAGTTTGTAACTGCACCACTGTTATCACAATAACTTGTGATCGTTCTGGGCAAACCAGGAATCACATCCAAGTCCATCAAGAAGTTCCTGAGCCATACAGCTTCCATGGTAGAGTCCGTCATGCATTTCTGCTAGACACTCCTCCGTACTATGGCTCCACCTCCAAAAGTAAACACAAACCCCGAGGTAGACTTACTATTATCTCTATCTGATTAGAAATCAGAATCCGTGTAACCCACAGGGACTAATTGATCTGCCCGGTAAACCAGTAGATAATCCCTAGTCCTTCTCAGGTACTTCAATATATGCTTTACCGCAGTCAAATGTCCCTGTCCAGGATTACTCTGATATCTGCTAACTATGCCCACGGCAAAGAAGATATCTGGTCTCGTACATAGCATAGCATAAATGAGGCTTCCTACCGCCGAAGCATAAGGAACCGCCTTCATTTCCTCTATCTCCTTTGATGTTTTGGGACACATCTCTTTAGATAAAGGAACTCCATGCCTAAAAGGTAGAAAACCTTTCTTGGAGTTTTGCATGCTAAAACGAGCAAGGATAGTGTCAATGTATGAAGCTTGAGATAAGCACAACATCCTTTTCTTACGATCCCTTATAACTTTGATCCCAACGATGTGTCCCACTTCTCCCAAGTCCTTCATGTCAAACTGTTTGGACAACCATACCCTTACGTCTGATAACACTCTGATATTGTTGCCAACTAACAAAATGTCATCTACGTATAGTACAAGAAATACCACTACGTTTCCATCACATCTCTTGTATACACAAGGCTCATCCGGACTTTGAAAAAATCCATATGACTGGATTACCTCATCAAAACGGATGTTCCAAGATCTCGAAGCTTGCTTCAATCCATAAATGGACCGATTAAGCTTACATACAAGATGCTCTTTGCCTTTAGCAATGAATCCCTCTGGTTGCTGCATATAGATGTTCTCCTCAAGACTTCCGTTAAGGAAAGCTATCTTGACATCCATCTGCCAAATCTCATAATCCATATGAGCAGCTATAGATAAGAGAATCCGGATAGACTTAAGCATAGCTACCGGCGAAAAGGGCTCCTCATAATTGATACCCTCTTTCTGAGTATACCCTTTCGCAACAAGCCTAGCTTTGAAGGTCTCAACCTTCCCGTCTACTCCTCTCTTTCTCTTGTAGATCCACTTGCATCTAATGGCTTTTATACCATCGGGTGGCTCTACTAGCTCCCAGACCTGATTAGAATCCATTGATTCTATCTCTGAATTCATCGCTCTTTGCCAAGATACCGCATCTCTATCTTAGAGTGCCTCGTCATATGTTCAGGGATCAGGTTCATGTTCACCAGGGACGAAGTCCGAAGACTCTCCCAAAAACATGAATCTCTCGGGTTGTCTAACAACCCTCCCACTACGACGAGTTTCCTCCTGTGTATGCTCTGTGACACGCGGTGCAGAGACTTGTGGTATGTCCTCTTGTACCGGTGGTACTGAAGTCGAGACTTCCCCTGTCAACTCCTCAAGAACAATCCTACTCGTGGGCTTGTGGTTCATCACATAGTCCTCCTCTAAAAATCTGGCATTCGTACTCACAATTACCTTCTGATCTCTAGGACTATAGAATAAACCACCCTTCATTCCCTTAGGGTAGCCAACAAACAAGCGTACTTCTGTACGAGATTCCAACTTACCAGCATCTCCCTTCAGCACATGTGCTGGACTACCCCAAAACCCGAATATGTCTTAGACTAGCCTTTCGCCCAGTCCACAACTCTGTGAGAGTAGAGGGTACTGACTTAGATGGAACCAAGTTCAGAATGTGTGCTGCTATTTCCAGAGCAAACCCCCAGAACGAATCAGGTAACTCAGAATAACTCATCATCGATCTGACCATCTCCATAAGAGTCCTATTCCTTCGCTCCGCCACACCATTCTGCTGGGGTGTGCCAGGTGCGGACAATTGGGATTGAATCCCAGCCTCTGATAAGTAACTCCTAAACTCTCCCAAGAGGTACTCACCACCACGATCAGATCGTAGTGTCTTGATACTTTTACCTTGACGGTTCTCCACATCGGCCTTGAATTCTTTGAACCTGTCAAAGCATTCAGACTTGTGGCGCATCAAGTAAATGTATCCATATCTTGAATAATCGTCTATAAAAGAGACGAAATTTTCAAAACCACCTCTTGCCTGGATAGACATAGGATCACACAAATCAGAATGAACCAATTCTAACACATCTTTGGCTCTATACCCCTTGGCCTTGAAAGGCCTCTTGGTCATTTTACCTTCCAAGCAAGATTCGCAGGTTGGGAGATCCTCCACTACTAACGAACCCAAAGGTCCATCAGCTATCAAACTTTGAATTCTGCTCAGGTTAATATGACCAAGCCTTAGATGCCAAAGATATGTCTGGTTCATTTTCGAAGGTTCTTTTCTCTTATTAGACTTAGAAGATGAGTTATTTACTTCTATATGCATCGTGAGAGTTTTCGGTTCAAGAGTATACAAATTGCCAACCAATGTACCAGAACAGATAATCTCCCTATTCCTTTTTATAACCACTTTGTCATTAAAAGAAACAGAATATCCATCCATAAACAATTTAGAAACTGAAATTAAATTCTTTCTAAAAGTAGGTACATAAAGACAATTTCTCAAAACCAAAACATTATTCCTATCAAAAGATAAATAAATGTCTCCCACTGCAATAGCCGCCACCTTTGAAGCATTGCCCATGAAGACGGTAATCTCTCCCTCAGCTAGTCGTCGGGTTTCCTGGAACCCCTGCAAAGTATTGCAGACATGATCAGTGGCTCCTGTATCTACACACCAAGCACTGGTAGATAACACCGCTAAACATGTTTCAACAACTAAACAAGAAGATATACTTTTATTCTTTCGGCGAGGACAGTCCGCCTTCCAATGTCTAGTCTGCTTGCAAGTGAAGCACTTGCCTTTCGGCTTCTTCACTCCTGCCTGAGGTCCCACTGCCACTTTCTTTGCTCCACCTTGCTTCTTCTTCTTCTTACCTTTCGGTTTAGAAGAAGAAACCTTCTGAGCAACCATGGCTTGAGCGCTTTGATGAAAAAGCCCCTCTGCCGCCTGGAGTTCTGTCAGAAGCTCCGCCAACGAATACAACCTCTTGTTCATGTTGTAGTTGAGGCGGAACTGCTCAAAACTCCTAGGCAGAGACTGGAGAATGATATCGACCTGGGTTTCCCCATCGATCTCAGCTCCGAGGACTTCCATCTCATTAAGATGAGCCATCATCTTGAGAACATGATCCCTAATGGGTGTTCCCTCGACCATGGTGGTCGTTATCAAGTTTCTCATAGCCTCCTATCTAGCCGCCCTACTCGGATGTCCGAAAAGTTTCTTGAGATTGAACATCATGTCATAAGCTGTGGCCATGGCCTGATGCTGATGTTGCAACACATTTGACATAGATGGCAAAATGTAACACTGCGCCATCTCATCTGCCTTGATCCATTTCTTATAACTTTCTTTCTCCTTTTCATCAGAGTCATCGGTGGGCTTAGGAGGACAGACCTCGAAGAGTACAAATTTGTACTCCTCTGCAGTTAAGACAATATCCAAGTTTCTTTTCCAATCAATATAGTTTGTTCCAGTAAGTTTATTTTCTTTTAATATCATAGCAAGTGGGTTGAAAGCCATTTGAAAAACCTAAGAATCACAATGATCAAAATATTAGATTTCAAATATTATTGATTCCTCAAAACAATAAAATTCCGAAATCAACCAACACCTCAAAACACCGAGAATATCGCATGCCACGATAGTGTGGACGTGTACAAATTCTACATTTGTAAGAGGAGGTTTTACCTATTAATTTTATTATCTTGTCAACCTTACTTTTTGACAAATAAAATTAATAGTTGGTTCCTCTTTGGCCCTACAAATAAAAGCAGTGACTCCGATGGGGAGGATACTTTTTATTTGCATCTAAGTGTGCACCATTACACGATACTAAGGGAATTATTTCGGATTATGTGCCTTACCGATGGGGAAGTACACACTCTCCTAAATAATTTCCTATAACCATTATTTGACCTAGTGATCCGCAAACAAACCCATCCGATGGGGAGGAAGGCACTCAGAGCCAACGCGCAAGTTTGTTACATCACACGTCAAATTGTAATGGAGGCCACGGGAATTAATTAAAATGTCCCTGTCCCACTTAGTAAATTGACAATGAGGAATTTTCAAGCATACATAACATGCATATAAAACAAATCAGCAATAAATATGGAAAAAATAGAATTTTCCCAACTATTATGGCATTGTTCTCCAATACGCATCCCGTCGTGTCGGCAACTCGTCCGCTCCATCTTTTCCCGTGCGCAAGTCACCAAAGAGATCCGAGCCGAGATAAACTATTTTAATTTACATCCATCGATCCTATACTCCACGAAGGAGTGTACAAATAATCTAGATCGAAAGTAAACTAAAATGAGTGGCTAAACAATGTCGTATTTAATTACAAAAATTAAATACTAATCTAGCGTCGTCAACCCCAAGGATTCAAATAATATACATACAATCACACACAAAACAATCACATACACACAAATAGCCATAATAGTCGGATCTTATGCCTGCAACCAAAAAGTTAGCCTACGCACATCCTATAATTATCCGGCATACTCAATATATGATATGTGCATGAAAGTAACCGAATCCAAAACACACAAAACCGGAAATCGTGGCTCTGATACCACTTGAAGGTAGTTGCTTCGGAGGCTCATTGGCTCCCATGTCCCCGGATTAAAATTTTCACTAATGAAAAAACTAATCCGGATGGGATGAGTTTCCTTAGCACAACCAGTTCGTCGTCGTGCTAACAACTTGAGCGATCGCTTGAACAAACTAGTTGTTCAAGCAACACAACTCTTCTAGTTGGTTAGCCGCGGAAGAGACGATGGACGGATCGCCGGTTTTTGTGTTTGTCTTCGGGGTCCATGATTATACAAAATACATACAAATGCAAACTAGTATAATCAACACATAAAGAACATGCTAAGATCAGAAAAAGAAAGTTGTAAAACTTTTATACCTCTTGATCTTCTACCGTATATCCTATCCTCCTCGTGGACGTCGTGTGGGCGAAGATCCTCCACGAGTAGAAGCCTTCTAGATCACGTTCTTCTCTTCCTTGCTCGCTCCGAACAAAGAGAATAACCAAACAAAACTCCTTCTCCTTTCTAGAACCAGCCACCAAGCCAAGGAGCTTGATATAACTGCCGGCCAAGGATTAGATGGTTGAGCATCGGCCAACCTTTGTAACAATGTTGCCGCCGGCCACCAAGGAATGGGAGAAGCGCCGGCCACCAATGGATTGGAGAACCGCCGGCCACCAAGGAGAAAAGGAGGAGGAAGAGGGCCGGCCAAAGCAAGGAGGAAGATGGAGTGAGCGCCGGCCACCAAGGAGAAAAGGAGGAAACCCTAATCTCCTACCTTGTTGCCGCCCAAACCACTAACCAAACCCTAGCCGCCTAAACCCTTGAGAGGCAAAACCCTAATGCAAAAAACCATCCTTGCCGCCCAAGCCTTAGCCCTCTATTTATAGAATTGGGCTTAAGCCTCCTTTAATCTCCACCATCGGATCTAGGGATTTAATCTCCACCGTCGGATCTAGGGTTTTATCCCACCCGTCGGATCTAAGGTTTCATCCCAACCGTCGGATCTAGGGTTTCATCCCAACCGTCTGTTCTAGGGATGTAATCCCAACCGTCAGATCTAGAGATTTAATCTCAACCATCGGTTCTAGGGATTTAATCCCAACCGTCGGATCTAGGGATTTAATCTCAACCGTCGGTTCTAGGGTTTCATCCCAACCGTCGGATCTAGAGATTTAATCTCAACCGTCGGTTCTAGGGATTTAATCCCAACCGTTGGTTTTAGAGTTTTGTTTTACATCCTTGGATCTAGGCTTCTTGAGGATTATATTAGGCTACGATAGGGACCATGAGGAGGAGTTGGATCTTGGCCACCCGATGGATCGGAACCACACAAACTTGATCCATCAATGATGTTCCATTCCACTAGAGGATCATCATTGAACTACCTCACCAACCCCCATAAATTAATATGGGCTCCATATATTATTTGTACATCCATCTCCCCATGTTTAAGATATCGAATGTCCATTAATTGATTGATATACTGACCATCAATCAATTGACATCTAACTCCTCGAGTAGTACCACTCAACCTTATCATCATGTTGACTAAGTCAACCAGCTGAGTTTACACGATGAACCTTATGAGCTCCTCAAGGGGACATCATCAACCTAATATATAGGACACGGTTTCCTCCTATAATCAACGGCACACCATGTAAATAATATTATTTCCCAACTTACCGGGCATATTGATTTAATCCATCTAAATCTCACCCTATGGTAAATCAAAGAAATAAATACTAAGTACATGTGCCCATTATTATATCGGGATTAAGAGCATGTACAACATAATATCCGAGGTCCGATTCAATTATGTAGTCAGCAATAAATTGAATCACCTCTATGTCGGTCCTGCTCAATACACCTAAGTGTACTAGTGTAACTCTATGTTCAAGACAAAACAATACCAAGCTACACTACAACCATGCCAATAGTTTGTCCAAAACCATCTTGGTTGTGAGCCTCTACTTATATTCTACAAGGGACTGATAACATGATCTTCTGTGCCACACCAAGCACCATGTTATCTACAATGTAAAATATTAGACAATATGCACACATATAATAAATATAAAGTGCAAACAATGATCATGTGATTCTTATTTCAAAATAAAAATGTTCATACAAAAAGAGCTAGGCTTTCAGTATACATTCCAACAATTTCCTATAACCATATTTGACCTAGTGATCCGTAAAACAAACTCATCCAATATGGAGGAAGGCACTCAGAGCCAACGCGCAAGCTTGTTCGCATCACATGTCAAATTGTAATGGAGGCCGTAGGAATATAAAAAAATATCCCTCTCCCACTTAGTAATTTAAAATTGAGGAATTTTAACTATGCAACCACAACAAGAATATAAATCAAAAGCAATAAATATGAAAAACAAAATTTTCAACTATTATGGCTTTTGTTCTCTAATATGCCTCCAATCGTGTTGCCACCTCGTCCGCTCCTTCCTTTGCCATGTACAAGCCATCCGGAGATCCGAGCCGAGAAAAAATTATTTTAATTTACATCCATCGATCCTATACTCCACAAAGGAGTGTACATGAAGTCTAGATCGAAAGTAAACTAAAATAAAAGAGTGGCTAAACAATGTCATACTTAATTACAAAAATTAAATACTAGCCTCGTCAACCCCGAGGATTCAAATAATATTACAATTACACACATTTAATCGCATACACACACATATGGCCTTAATAATTGCATCTTATGCCTGCAACTAAAAAGTTAGCCTACGTACATCCTACTATTATCCAACACACATAATATATGATAAGTCCATAAAAGTAACCGAATCCTAAACACAAAATCAAAAACCGTGGCTCTGATACCAATTGAAGGTTGAAGCTTCGCTTCTTGCTTCGCCTCGGTCGCTTGCGCATGGCGACCCTATCTCACGTCCCCAGATTAAAAAAAATATCCAGATGAAAAAGGATTACCCAAGCAACCGATTCATCATCGTGCTTCTCGATTTGAGCCATCGCTTGAACAAACTTGTTGTTCAAGCAACCTAACTCTTTTCCTCAATTAGCCGCAGAATAGATGATGAACGGATCACCGGTTTTTGTGTGGGCGATGATCTTCCAAGAGTCGAAGCCTCCTAGATCTCGTTTCTTCCCTTCCTTGCTCGCTCTGAACAAGGGAAGATGACCAAGCTCTTCTTCTCCTTTCTAGTGCCGACTACCAAGCCACCTAGCTTAGTTGTTGCCACCGGCCAAGGAGAGGAAGAAGGGGAGGTGGGCGCCAACCAAGAGAAGAAGCTCTTGTTGCCGCCGGCCAAGGAGAAAAAGAAGGAGGTGCCGACAATGGAGAAGTAAGACTTGTTGTCGCTGGCCAAAGGAGAAGTTATCCTAGGTTTTCGCCACCCAAGAGGAGAAGCAAACCCTAATCTCCAAAGATTATCCCTTTTCCGCCCAAACCTCCTCCACTCCTTATATAGATTTCGCCCAAGCCTCCTTTAAATCATGTTTGTTGGATCTAGGCTTCGTGAGGGTTTTAATAGGCTACAGTAGGGACCATGAGGAGGAGTTGGATCTTGGCCACCCAATGGATCCGACCCACATAAAATCCGATCCAATAATGATAATCCATTCCACTAGAGGATTATCATTGATCTACCTCACCAACCCCCATAATTAAATATGGGCTCCATATATTAATTGAACAAATATCTCCCCATGTTTAAGATATCGAATGTCCGTTAATTAATTAATTTACTGACAATTAATTAATTAACATCTAACTCCATGAGTAGTACCACTCAACCTTATCATCATGCTAGACCAAGTCCACCTGCAGGATTTACATGATGATCCTTATGAGCTCCTCAAAGGAACATCATCATCCTAATACATAGGACACGGTTTCCTCCTATAATCAACGATAAACCGTGTAAATAATATTATTTCCCAACTTACTGGGCCTATTGATTTAACCCATAAATCTCTCCCATTGGTAAATCAAAGAAATAAATATTAAGTACATGTGTCCGTTATTATATCGGGATTAAAAGTATGACACCATAATATCTGAGGTCTGATTCAATTATGTAGTCAGCAATAAATTGAATCACCTCTAAATCAGTCTTGCTCAATACACACAAAGTGTACTAGTATAATTCTATGGTCAAGATAAACTAATACTAAATTATACTACAACCATGCCAATGGTTTGTCCAAAACCATCTTGGTTGTGAGCCTCTACTTATACTCTACAAGTAACTGATAACATGATTTTCTGTGTGACACCACACACCATGTTATCTACAATGTAAAGTATTAGACAATATGCATAACTATAAATATGCAAACAATGATCATGTGATTCTTATTTCAAAATGAAGATGTCCATACAAAGACTAGGCTTTCAGTATACATCCCAACAATGTTTGGCTTTTGAATTTGCCAAGTGCTCCTCTCTTTGCTTCTTGGTCCATCTCAATTTCTCTAGTGGCTCTCCTTCTTCATCCCTAGGCAACTCGGAACCGTTTTCCATTATAAGCATAATATCGTAATCAGTTTCAAAGAATACGTCCATTCTCTTCTTCCACCAATAGAATTCGCCTTCAAATTTGGGTGGATGAATGTTGGAGCCGACCGTTGTAGTTGATTGTAGCGGCGGTGAGTCTGGTGACAATCTCCTCGCTCTGATACAACTTGTTGGAGGATCGGTAGCTGGCTAGAGGGGGGGTGAATAGCCCCAATGTCGTAGATGATGGAATTCAATCATTCTTAAGTTTCTACAATTAGGATTAGCACAACGGAATAATAAAATTAAGCAAGACAATTAATACAAATGCAAAGGGAAAGAAAACAAATGCTAACACAAATGCGTAACGTGGTTCACGACCCTTGCCGCTAGTCCATGACCCGATTCGTTCCAAGGTGAATCACTCCTTAACCAATCCACTAATCTCTCCTTTGCACTAAGCTAGGTGGAGGTAACCTTTCTTACACAAGAATCACTCCTCTTACAATATGATTGAAATAAGCTCAAGGAAGAGGATTGAAAACGTGTTGGGCACTTGGGAGATGTTTAGAGGTTAAGCATTAACCATCCCAAGTCACCCAAGGCCCCTTCTTATAGAGAAGAAGCCATTCTTCCCATTGGGCACCGAGCAATCGACTGATGCAGCCATCAATCGACTGCTACTGTAGCCGTTGCCTCGCAACGGCTTCATCCACGTTGGATTCTAACCAATGGCTCCCACATCAGTCGACTGATCTTCCCATCAGTCGACTAAAGGAGCCAATAGTCAAGTGGTCGATGAGTCACTCGATTGCCAAAGCTTCTGTGCCCGAACTTGCCTCGATTAGTTGACTGATCTTCCCATCAGTCGACTGATAATATCGATAGTCGACTGCCATCCCTTGGCAGTCGACTGTTCGGCCAGAAACTAAACTCGAACACCAATCAAGTCTTCAGTCAACTTGGAACATTCGACTGCCATATCATGGCAGGCGACTGATGTCGAGAAAACCAATCCAATACTTGACTTAGCCATTCAGCCAAGTTCACCTATGAGCTACCCCGTCCCAAGTTACAATCGCTCACTCTCATCTTCCCTTTGAGTCCCTCACCTTGAAGTTCTCTTCGTCCGGCCATGTCCCTCGGATGCACCAAGCACACGGCTTCAAAATTTCCATCCTTCGCATCTCGCCCTGAAGTCTACTTCCTTTAGCTTCACTCTAATGTTCCTCGTCCAGCAGTCCCTCAAATGCACCAAGCGCAGGGCTTCACAATGCCATCCTTCACCAACTCAAGGACCGAGTCATGAGATGGTGATCTTGCCAATGCTTTGTCATGCTAGCCATGTGTGAATTACTAAGTATTGCACAACTTCAACACACATATTAAATCCACAAACAATCCTAACTTAAACCTTTGCCACACACATCAAAATACATCATCCATGGGTTGATTGCCCTAACAGAATTGAAGGAAACCTCCACCTCTAGGATTGAGGGGGAGGAAATATTTTCCATCCTGGAGCAAGAACAAAAAGAAGCATCTATATCCGAGAGAAGTGAAGAACAAGACCAAAATTCCCTACGTAACTCATGCATTTTAATTGAAAATAAAAAAATATATATTATGTGTTTTGAGTGTAGGGAATATGGACACTATAAGAGCAAGTGTCCTAAGAAGATCAAGAAAGCTCACCAGGTGCTAAAGGTCAAGGATGCCAGTGTCCCTACTAAGAAGAGCAAGGATCACATGGTGTAATTCAAATGCCATCAAAAGGGACATTATATGAGCCAATGCCTTAAGGGAAGACAAGCCTCCAAGGTCCAAGAAGGAGCATCACATGTAGGGGGAGCTTCTAAAGCAAACCCTAAGGTATATTTTAGTAATGCAAATTCAAATTTTAATGTCAAAAGGCATGTAAGAAATTTTATTGCTATTGCTCATGAACAAAAACATGCTAGAAATATATTATATTGCTTAGGTGCAAAATCATGCGATATTAAGACTAAGGATAAATCTAGAAATAATAATCTTAAAAAAATCTACCTAAGGAGGCAATTAGAAAGGTGGAAAATCATTTGGGCATTAACCCCAAGAAGTTAGGCATATGTGTCACGCCCCGAGAGCATACCGAGCTGAAAATCAAACGGACGACACCTCCCCTGTACGTGGCAACATTTCGGGTTAATACAAGGCCCGTAGGCCCACAATAACAACAATATATATATATCAAAACAACAACTACACAAAAACACAGCGGAAACATACCACAACAATCCCACACGTGCATACCGGTATGACTAACACACCACAACAACACAAACCTCGACAAAATCTGAATATACAACATATACATCACGAAAATTCTGAATACATAACACGGCGGACGGAAGGCCCAAAACAGAACACGGGAGCCTCGGAGGTGAGATGAGATGATGTCAGCCGGCGGTGCTCCAAGCTGTCACGAAGTCTTCTACCTGTTACCTGGGCGACAGAAAAACCCAGGGTCCGTGGGGGGTGGTGAGTAAAACTCAGCAGGTAATAGAAAACATGTATATATATGTAATATCACATGTATTTCAACGACATACTCTAAAAGTACAACAGGTATATCAGCATAGTATATAAATACAAGCATATACCGTCTAACCAAATAAACAACATAAAAATGCAGACATACCTGAAGTCTGCTACGCTACTCTGATCCAACCTGAACATATATCCAACATATATATATATAACAGGAAGAGTAGATCAACTCACAATATACTCTAGCTACAGGTCAAGGTATCTAATGGTCTGTCCAACACATATACCAGTACCTGACACAACCGTATAACATATGCAGGAAGCATGCATGAATATGATGTACAATCAAATGCAACAAGCATAATACAATCAAGTGCAACATCACAATAAACATATATATATAGACTGTATCTATATATATATTAATCTCAACCATCCATATATATATATATATACATATATATATGTATCTATATATGGTAATATGCAAAGTGCCACAAGATATGGCAATGCAGCATGCATGGTCATGCCTACTCACCCCTACTCACTACCACGACCCCAGTGTGGCCTAGGTGGCACGACATGACAACTGTCCCAACTCACACCAACCACTGCTATAGAGTGGCCGAGTGGGCAGTATGATCAAGTAGCATATGAGCGTAAAGAGCTCGCTACACAACGCGGGTCCCTGCTGCTGGCCACTCCGACTAACACTACCAATGAGTGGTCGAGTACCACGCACCCAGGACAACTGCACGCAACTCCAACTACCACCGTCTATAGTGGTAGAGTGCGGCACAACAGATACTCTGCCCTCACACCAGTTACTCCTCGGGGAGTGCTCTGGGAGGCAAATGACTAACGACTCTCTCAACCCCAAGGGAGACTATGTCGTCAGAATGCATGCAAATGACATGTGTATGCTGTCACACGTACAACCATCTACCACAGACTCTCTGTTCAGCAAAGAGTCGTACCCATCTAATCAATACACTCTCTATCCTCAGAGAGTCGTGACTAAATCGATCCCAACTCTCTCTCCAATAGAGAGTCATACTCAACTGATCGACGTACTCTCTATCCAATAGAGAGTCGTACTCGACTAATCATACCAAGCTGGGACCACCGATCCGCAGCGACACACTAATCACCCTTCACTTAACCATTACACAACTCATGGTTGGTAACAGTATGCAACATATGGGTATTGGAAATAAATCCTACATTTAGGGCATTACTTACCCATAGATGACCTTTTTCCAATTTATAAATAGGGTCATCCCCCGTACTAACATTTACACCCTACTAAACATCTAGGTCAATTTACATCACATCTATAACTCCTAAATCATGATAGGGTATATGTGATATCAACAATTGAGCATAAATATATCCAATGATAAGTTCAAGCATACGATAAAGAGAGTAGGGTCAAGGTAATATGAACACCTAACATGCTCATATAAATGACTAAATATTAATGCAATACATCTACCCGGACCAGGTAGGAAATTACCCACCTGCTTTGCAGACACCAATCGTCTTCAAGTTCATGAATATCTGCCTCGTATCATGTCCTGCACATATCACAACATTTATAGTTAAGTGCAAGCATACAATGAATGATCGATTCGAGTCCTACATTGACTTCGCATCTCGATCAACTAATTGAATAGTTTCTTCCATTATCTTTTAATCACCATATCAACTGTCAATTTAATCATAGCTAATCAAGCTAACTAAATAACATCTCAATCTACAGTTAACATATGTTCATAAACAGTAAGATTCAGACTCACCTGGTTACGCTTCAATCGCACAACCTCCTTGTCCACCTAATAGCACCCAATCTGAATCAATTAACCTCGTTCGTCCATACTAGTGAACTCGATCACATAACAAGCTACACCTAGCTCCCTACTTCAATCAGACTGAAGTCCAATCAATTGAATTGGAGACAAACCCCACAATGGTCTGCCTTATCCTTGCTACACGCGAAACAGCCCAAATCCCTATCCAAAACACACCAAAAATCTGTAATCTAAGAAACAACAAGACGACTAAGAAGTTACCCATAGATGTGAGAGTAGATCATCGGGTACAACTCTCACGATCGACTGAGAAAAGCTGTTGAACAACACCGACGTTTCATTGCTACCAAAACACACGATAGTTGTTGTTGTTCACTGAGGTGCAGATGGTTGCGATGTTCATAGAAACAACCAAGGAACAAGATGGATCCCGCAGAGATCAAATGCACTGTGCAACCGATCGGACTGTACCCCTCCTTCCCATCTTTCGATCTCGTGATGGAATCCCTAACTAGGGTGTATGTCGTCTTGATCGACAGATCGAACAAGGGTACGACAAGGAGATGGCGGCACGCGTCTGATCAAAATAGGTGACACAGGGGTGATATTCTCGCTCGGGGGGAAAAATAGAGGAAATCAATGACTCATCACCAAAACTGGACTCATTGCGGCCGGCGCGAAGCGATAAGCGTCGAAAAGGAGCTAGCGGTGGCAGAACGCCGCGATCGAAGGGAAACAAGAGCTCGCGACTGGCTTGAGAAGGCGACCATCAGCGGCGGTGGAGCGGCAGCGGCGAGTGGCATTGTGACGATGCTTGATTCGGAGAAAAGGAAGCGCGACAGTGGTGCTCGCACGGCTTGTGCAGCGAGAGGCAGCGACTGTGGATGGCGAGCTGCTCCAACATGCGGGGAAGCGCGGCGACGACGTGTGGAGCGGCGAGCGACTTAGAGTAGGAAGTCGGGGGGGAGGAGGAGGAGGAAAGGTCGGGATCGCGAAGAAAAAAAGAGGAGTCGCGAATACTGAAACCGACGGGAAACGGCGAATTTGGTTTAATTAAACCATTTAATACAAGATAGTCTAAACAGGCTTTACAAAAGCCTGTTCGTTTTATCCCCATAAAATATCCATAGAACCTCTATTTAAATCCAGAAAAATTTCTAAAAATTTATGAAAAATTCCACAAGATAGTTTATCAATTAACGAGGAATAATATTTTATTTTATATTTATTTATTTATTTATTTATTATTTTTTTTTTCGGTATTTTACATTCTCCCCCACTTATAAAAATTTGGTCCCCAAATTTCGTGCTAACCTGCAAAATTTACTTCAAGCAAGTTTCCGAAAGGACCACATACCTTCCTCAAGTGAATAGATGAGACTATTGAGCCCGGATAGTATCTTCCAGCTCCCACATAGCCTCCTCATCGGTATGATGCTATCATCCAACCTTTATGAGTCGGATAGTTTTCGTCCCACTACTGTCGCTCCTTGCGACCCAGGCTCCACCCTGGAATTTTCTCGTAAGTCACATTAGACTGAGGTGGAATTGCTATCTTCTTCAGAACATTCTCTGAATGCGAAACGTATTTCCTCAGCATAGAAACATGCAATACGTTGTGAACACCTACTAGTGTCGGAGGTAAAGCCAACCGACAAGCTACACCTCCATAATCCACAACACAAGATCTGAATAGATCCTCCAACGTTCGAATGTCATGCTCAAACAGTCCATTAGTCTGTGGATGAAATGTTGCACTAAGTTGAAGCTCTGTGCCCATAGTCTGGTGCAGACTCTGTCAAAATCGCGAGGTAAATCACGAATCTCTATCCGATATGGTACTTAAAAGTACCCCACGCAAATTGATAATCTTTCGGTAATACAACTCTACTGAATGATCCAACAAGTATGACCCACGAATAAACAGGAAGTGAGTTGATTTGGTTAGTCAGCCCATGATCACCCAAATCACATCATGCCCTTTACGGGTTCTAGACAATCCCGTAACGAAATCCATAGTGATACGCTCCCACTTCCATTCCAAAATCGGAATTTTCCTGGAGCAATCCATCGGATTTCTGATGTTCAACCATCACCTGCTGGTATAGTATATATCCAGCAACAAAATCTGCGGTATCTCTCTTCATACCATTCTACCAGTATAAACGTTTCAAATATCGGTACATCCCAATACCACCAGGATGTATAGTAAATCTCAAATAATGTGTCACCTGTAGCAACTCTTCCTTAACTGGATGCGTGTCCAGAACACATATCCATATTAGAGAAGGAAAATTATCTTCTCACAAGATAAGTCCATCAACCTTCCAAGATACACTCCACACACACTGTAAGTGCATGGAAGACTATAGCAATCAATCTCCCTTGTTGCAATTGTTGCAATTGTTGCAACTGTTCGTGCTCCTGCAACTCCATTGTAGCTACCTAGTAGCTTGTTAAATTCAATGAGCATTCCTGCTTCATACAACTACAAATCCAGATAATAACTACTAAAGTCACGTCATGCATATCACAGACTATCTCGTAGTTTCTTAACTGACGTAGACATAAGATATGCCTCATTCAACCGCATCGGAATCGTTCCAATCCCTGAAACGATGCATCCGCGTACAACCTTCTTTTTATCCACTCCGAAAGGATTAACTAATACTTGCGTAAAAGTTAACCGCCATCTAGGTCTTGTAACTGGTTTCACCAGCTTCCGACTAAATGATTTCCAACATCACCTTTGTCAAACAAGTCTGTGGTATAGTAATGCTAAGACATTCTATCCACATCTACAGTACTAACCAAACCATACAAGGCAAACCACCATCTACGGTGGTCGAGTGCGCAACTCCAACTACCACAACCAACAGTGGCCAAGTTACGCAACTCCAACAACTACAAAAGGATCCAATCGTGTTAAGGATACACGATTCTCAAATCCAAAGACTACTAAATCGTTAATTAGTCTAGCAACTTAATCAAAATTCATACAATTCATACAAAGTATGAAATTGTCGTCTCCACACACCTGCATCCCCTTTTCTCTAGGCTGATGATATATCAATCATCACAACGACAATGATAATCGTATGATGCCATGTCAATACCATATCAACACTCCAGTCGTAAACCAATCCTACAGTATACACAGGTGTCTTTGGCTGATCTAAATAGATCATCTATCCACAACAAGGATATTTATCACGACAACTACTATATTCCATCATCGATAATCGATGCATACTATCAAAGGTCCATCTCTCTTTCAACAAAGAGTTCCGGATCTTCTCAAGGAGGAATACTGGGATAGATAAATATCCCCTCCAACATCTCCTATAATTGCAACTCACGTTATTCCAATTCTTTTATAGTGTTTATCAACACTGATACTAACAAAAATATCACTCGTTATGTGATCTTCGATACCAGACTATTTTCGCAATCATTTTGAACGCCTACTCCACTTGCCTAAGCAACGACAAGCCTTGGAGTTCATCCGAAATTACATCTGAAGGCTCTCAGATTATACGCACATCCGAGAGACATATCGTACCATACTTCCAACAATTTGACCATCCGTAAGGATATGTCTACAGCAAAAATATGTCTATCAAAGTCTAAGGGTATCCCTTGACTTCTTAATTATTGATCCACATCTCACCAGACGGTAGAGATACCACTGACCCACAAGTCAATGTAAAGGACCCTTCTTATCCAACTGAGCATGTTCTAGACAAGGATACCTATAAATTACAAGTATCTCTCAATATATTAATCCAGAGGGTAAAACTAGAGTAATACCCTGAAGGATCAAATATCTGTTGATCCGATCCAAAAGGCTCCATGCAGGTCTCGGCCTTTCTCCGAAGAGAACTAGATCAGATCCAACAGTTCGCGACAAAGCGGTCACATTTCTGCGATGAATGCCGCGGGGATTTTTTCCTAGACCATCTGATCTCATTACTAAATCCTACCAGCTGCAATTGTAGGATACCGAATAGATACGACCCTCGTCATATACTCTCTCCTCTGCATAAATCCAATCACATCTGGAGGTAATTGTTGTTGTCTGCATGTGTCTTCTACGATGTCTTCTGCTGATGCTGCTTCTGTGCTGATCTCTACTAAAGGGGAGTATCAAGGAACTCCAACCACGCCTGAGGTAGTAGGTTACTGCTGATGCGATAACTCAATCTTCTGTGCTGATCTCTATTGTCGAGACGGTGCATCATCCTCCTGGAACACCATTGGTAGTCTTCAACTAAGTCTTCAAAGTACACCTTCTCCACTATACTGGTTGCTCAACAATATAGCAATGAGGCTGATCAACGGATAATCGAGCGTGTCTTCGTGATGCTGCTTGCGCACACAATCCCTTCGAAGTCTTTGTTCTGATTTTGCTGATATCCTCGAGAATATCCTGATGATCTGTGGTTGGTCTTCCATAATTGGATAGTAGCTCAAAGCCTATGACTCCGATCTTGCTCCTTTTATCCAATAGTCGGAGACTTCTGACTCTAATAAGTTGACCTGCAATATTTGCTTATCGGTCTCCAACTCTTAGACCCTTGTACGGAGTCATTTCTAAACTCCTGTCTCAATCCAACGTCTTTCGGCAGGATCTGGTAGAAGATCCCGGCATCCTAATCCTACTATAAGCCAATAACTCTGGGCGGCTTAAATCATTCATTCATCTCCTTGAGCTATTAGGTGGTTATAACCTCTGCAAGTCTCACGACTCTGCACAGTATACTATTACTGACCGATCACCCTTTCTTGAAGCTCAAGAATTCCTTACAATGCGTCACTAAAAGTGACACGGGGAAATACTCTCTTTCAACATCACTAAACCATGATCAAGTGATATATTATTTCCCGAAGGTTATTTTCTGCATTTATCACCAAATATCGGCTTGATCCCGATAATGGTATGCAAACAATTCTTCTTTCTCGGTATAACATGAGTTAAGTACTCAAAAGTACTCTCAAAGTTATGCAACTCAGTACGAATAACTCAGGGATAAAAATCCCTATGAAACTCCATACCTAACCTTCCGCTATCTGCATCAACAATAGACTACTTGTCTTGTCCATTACCCAACAGGTAATGATCTGACTAGCACCGTTAGTGAAAATCTCTAAGGCTGAAATCTCTAATTTCAACCAGAAATGTGACGACTTGGCCCCTGTTTTTTCCGACTCGGTATCAGTCGACTCTCAGAGGTAAATCACCTCCTCGACACAGATTCAAGACTCACAGACTCAACAGGTCGTTCCCGTGGTCAACTCATACCACGGTTACGAATAATAACCAACACACTACAGGTTATTCCCTGGTATAAGCATCTAAATGCATAGCCAACATAACCGAAAGTATAAACCCTAAAGGCCACTCCGGTTGGTCACCTCGGTGGACGACCCCTACTACAAGTCTGCACAGGTGTCATAACTATACTGTATACACCTACTAATCAAGTTTAGATAAATACCTACTAAACCATAAGTTATCAGGAATTCTTACCTCGTGCTGCTTGGAGCTCAGGTCGCTGTCCATCTCATCTCAGAAAACCAAAACCGAATAAATCGACTCCCGAGAATCCAAGACTCGACACAAAAACAACATTGTATGGCATCGCAAAACCTTGGGCTCTGATACCACTAAAGTTGTCACGCCCCGAGAGCATACCAAGCCGAAAATCAAATGGACGGCACTTCCCCTGTACGTGGCAAGATTTTGGGTTAATACAAGGCCCGTAGACCCACAATAACAATAATATATATATATATATATCAAAACAATAACTACACAAAAACACAGCGGAAACATACCACAACAATACAACAATCCCACACGTGCATACCGGTATGACTAACACACCACAACAACACAAACCTCGACAAAATCTGAATATACAACATATACATCACGAAAATTCTGAATACATAACACGGTGGACGGAAGGCCCAAAATAGAACACGGGAGCCTCGAAGGTGAGATGAGATGATGTCACGGTGGCTCCAAGTCACAGTATCGAAGTCTTACACTTTTACGGCGACGTAAAAACCGTGGTCCGTGGGGGGTGGTGAGTAAAACTCAGCAGGTAATAGAAAACATGTATATATATATAATATCACATGTATTTCAACGACATACTCTAGAAGTACAATAGGTATATCAGCATAGTATATAATTACAAGCATATACCGTCTAACCAAATAAACAACATAAAAATGCAGACATACGTGAAGTCTGCTATGCTACTCTGATCCAACCTGAACATATATCCAACATATATATATATATATATATAACAGGAAGAGTAGATCAACTCACAATATACTCTAGCTACAGGTCAAGGTATCTAATGGTATGTCCAACACATATACCAGTACCTGACACAACCGTATAACATATGCAGGAAGCATGCATGAATATGATGTACAATCAAATGCAACAAGCATAATACAATCAAGTGCAACATCACAATAAGCATATATATATAGACTGTATCTATATATATATTAATCTCAACCATCAATATATATATATACATACATATATGTATCTATATATGGTAATATGCAAAGTGTCATAAGATACGACAATGCAACATGCATGGTCATGCCTGCTCACCCCTACTCGCTACCACAACCCCAGTGTGGCCTAGGTGGCATGACATGATAACTGTCCAAACTCACACCAACTACTGCTATAGAGTGGCCGAGTGGGCAGTATGATCAAGTAGCATATGAGCGTAAAGAGCTCGCTACACAACGGGGGTCCCTGCTGCTGGCCACTCCGACTAACACTACCAATGAATGGTCGAGTACCACGCACCCAGGACAACTGCACGCAACTCCAACTACCATCGTCTATAGTGGTAGAGTGCGGCACAACAGATGCTCTGCCCTCACACCAGTTACTCCTCGGGGAGTGCTCTAGGAGGCAAGATGACTGACGACTCTCTCAACCCCAAGGGAGACTATGTCGTCAGAATGCATGCAAATGACATGTGTATGCTGTCACACGTACATCCATCTACCACAGACTCTCTGTTCAGCAAAGAGGCGTACCCATCTAATCAATACACTCTCTATCCTGTAGAGAGTCGTACACAACAAATCGACGGACTCTCTATCCTGTAGAGAGTCATACTCGACTGATCCTGACTCTCTCTCCAATAGAGAGTCATACTCAACTGATCGACGCACTCTCTATCCAATAGAGAGTCGTACTAGACTAATCATACCAAGCTGGGACCACTGGTCCGCAGTGACACACTAATCACCCTTCACTTAACCATTACACAACTCATGGTTGGTAACAGTATGCAACATACGGGTATTGGAAATAAATATTACATTTAGGGCATTACTTACCCATAGATGACCTTTTTCCAATTTATAAATTGGGTCATCCCCCGTACTAACATTTACACCCTACTAAACATCTAGGTCAATTTACATCACATCTATAACTCCTAAATCATGATAGGGTATATATGATATCAACAATTGAGCATAAATATATCCAACGATAAGTTCAAGCATACAATAAAGAGAGTAGGGTCAAGGTAATATGAACACCTAACATGCTCATATAAATGACTAAATCTGAATGCAATACATCTACCCGCACCAGGTAGGAAATTACCCACCTTCTTTGTAGACACCAATCATCTTCACGTTCATGAATATCTGCCTCGTATCATGTCCTGCACATATCACAACATTTATAGTTAAGTGCAAGCATACAACGAATGATCGATTCGAGTCCTACATTGACTTCGCATCTCGATCAACTAATTAAATAGTTTCTTCCATTATCTTTTAATCACCATATCAACTGTCAATTTAATCATAGCTAATCAAGCTAACTAAATAACATCTCAATCTACAGTTAACATATGTTCATAAGCATTAAGATTCAGACTCACCTGGTTACGCTTCAATCGCACAACCTCCTTGTCCACCTAATAGCACCCAATCTGAATCAATTAACCTCGTTCGTCCATACTAGTGAACTCGATCACATAACAAGCTACACCTAGCTCCCTGCTTCAATCAGACCGAAGTCCAATCAATTGAATTGGAGACAAACCCCACAATGGTCTGCCTTATCCTTGCTACACGCGAAACAGCCCAAATCCCTGTCCAAAACACACCAAAAATCTGTAATCTAAGAAACAACAAGATGGCTAAGAAGTTACCCATAGATGTGAGAGTAGATCATCGGGTACAACTCTCACGATCGACTGAGAAAAGCTGTTGAACAACATCGACGTTGCATTGCTACCAAAACACACGATGGTTATTGTTGTTCACTGAGGTGCAGATGGTTGCGATGTTCACAAAAATAGCCAAGGAACAAGATGGATCCCGCAGTGATCAAATGCACTGTGCAACCAATCGGACCGTACCCCTCCTTCCCATCTTTCGATCTCGTGATGGAATCCCTAACTAGGGCATCTGCCGTCTGGATCGACAGATCGAACAAGGGCACGGCAAGGAGATGGCGGCATGCGGCTGATCAAAATAGGCGACACAGGGGTGATCTGCTCGCTCGGGGGGAAAAATAGAGGAAATCAACGACTCATCACCAAAACTGAACTCGCTGCGGAAGCAGCGACTTGGGGCGTCGGCGATCGAAAAGGAGCTAGTGGCTGGCTTGGGGCACCGGCGATCGAAGGGCAATGAGAGCTCGCTGCTGGCTTGAGGAGGCGGCCATCAGCGGCAGTGGAGCGGCAGCGGCGAGTGGCGTTGCGACGACGCTTGATCCAAAGAAAAAAAAGAGCGACGGTGTTGCGGCGGCGGCTTCTTGCGGCCGACGGTGATCATGACGCGTGCTGCTCCACAGTACAAGGCGCGGCGACGGCGTGTGGAGCGGCGAGCGATTTGGAGGAGGAAGTCGCGTGGGGGGGGGGGGGAGGAGGAGGAGGAAAGGTCGGGATCGCGAAGAATAAAAGAGGAGTCGCGAATACTAAAACCGATGGGAAACGACGGATTTGGTTTAATTAAACCATTTAATACAAGATAGTCTAAACAGGCTTTACAAAAGCCTGTTCGTTTTATGCCCATAAAATATCCATAGAACCTCCATTTAAATCCAAAAAAATTTCTAAAAAAATTCCACAAGATAGTTTATCAATTAACGAGGAATAATATTTTATTTTATATTTATTTATTTATTTATTATTATTATTATTTTCGGTATTTTACAATATGCCTAAGAAGAAGCTTCCCCAAAAGGTTAATCAAAAATCAAAATTTGGAAAATTAGAATTAGAAAACCATGCCTTGAGGTCAAGGCTTGAAAAACTACAGAAGACCCTTAGGAAAATGCAAAATCAAAGTCAAGGGTCAAATGGTCAAAATCTAGGTCCTAGGAGGCAAGAACCTTCAAGGGGCAAGAAAGGTTTGGGTCACAAACCTAAGCCCAAGGAGTACCACAATATTTCATTTGATTATGGAACTAAATCTAGTTCTAGGAAATTCAAGGTTAATAGGGAAGTCATCTCTAAGATTAACCATGGTGTGTACCTAGTGGCTAAGGTTTCAAGGAAACCTAAGAAAGCCACTAAGAAGGTCAAACGGGAAGTTTCCCCTAGAGTTGACTTAGGTAAGACCCAATTGATGAAGGCTATCAAGCCAAAAAGGATCATTAGGAGGTATCTAGGGAAGTTATCCCTAGTGAATACCTTGTAAACCCAAGGACCTCCAATAGATATTGGGTTCCTAGGAGTGTGATCCCTTCACGCTAAATGGGTTAGGTTGTGTCAACTTGAATTGGTAAGGTAGTTAACCTAACCATAGCAAAGTTGGCACTTTAGGTCATTTCAAGGTTATGGGTACCTTGGAAATAAGATTAGAATTTATATCCTAAAAGATATTAGGATGTGCCAATTAAATTTGAGAAGTTTGAAAATTTGATCAAATTGGCACAACTTAGGTTTAGAGGTCATGGTGTGCCATTTTGGGTTTTTGGTACATTTGGGAGATAAGTGGTAATATGGAAAAAATGAATTTAATCATAATAAATGGATATTAATACTAAAAATTAGGTATTTTTATACCTTTATCTTTTATTTGTCATACCTTGTTTGTCATTGTCATGTCATGACATCATATTTATTTTTATCATATAAAATGTCATGATACCTTAAGTTTATCTTTTTATGACATGTATACTTAGAGTTTATTCATATGCCATGACATCATGATTATTGACACATACTTATTAATGTTATGATTTATGCCATAATCATCATTCATGCATTATTAAAATTGATTTAAGGACTATGGCATGATTTGAGATCTCATGTATAAGGGAATCAAATAGTGTTGCCAAGTAAAATGCATGAGACCTTAAATTAGGAAGAACAAAACTCATATCTCACATCAAATTGACTTGTAAGTGTTTTCATACACCTTAGACGTATGTGAGATGGCAGTAAATGAGTTAAGTTCAAGGTGCATAGATGTTGCATCTAGATGAACTCAAACTCATCATATATCATGGGCAAATCATAAGGAAAGCTAGTATACAAGTCATGTATACTTAGCTCATAGACCATGATTGAAATTAAGGTTTTAAAATCATTTCAAAACCATTTTGAAAAACCTTGGTGATGTCTATCTTTTGATAACAATCACCATTGAAGGAGATGATACACAGTAGGGTCAAAACATTGAACTTTTTAATAATTTTGAACTTTGTGTCAATCTCATTATTTTATGGATATTTTATTTTTCAAATATTTTTCACCCATAATGATTGACTTAAGTATTATACATATGAATTTTCATGATTTTTTATTTTTATATAATTACTTATGAATTTCTAAATTTCATTTCTGAATTCTGATTTCTACATACTGTAGAAATCAATCGACTAGCCTTAAAAGCAGTCGACTGGTAGCTGACATAGTCGACTTTCAATGATGATTTTGGGTAATCAATTTATGTTTAGTGTAAGATACCGTAAAATAAAATAATAGTAAATGCCCTTGTTAATTAAGAAATTATCTTATAGAATTTTTCAGGAATTTTTAGAAATTTGTCTGGATTTAAACGGAAGTTTTATGGACATTTAATGGGGATAAAGTAGATAGGCTTTTATAAAGCCTGTTTAGAGTATCTGCTATTAAATAATTAATAGGTTTAAATGCTAAATGTTTAATTTTTCTCACCGATTCCCTTCCGTTTTCCTCGATCGACCATTTCCTCCGCTTCTCTTCGCCGAACCTCTTTACTCCAAGCGAACGGTTGCGGTTTCTTCCCCTTCGACTCCCGATTCCTTCCTCACGCACGACCTCTCCTTTTCCTCTCTCGACGCACAACCTTACTTCTGCTCATCGACCACTGTGAACCCTCCAACCG
Source organism: Wurfbainia villosa (assembly GCA_025175895.1). NCBI lineage: Eukaryota > Viridiplantae > Streptophyta > Magnoliopsida > Zingiberales > Zingiberaceae > Wurfbainia > Wurfbainia villosa. Next base: position 56,591,841 of record CM045988.1, read on the forward strand.
ATGCGATCGTAGTTGCCTGAGCTCAGATCGCCGTCGTCGTCTCCGATCGCTCTCGATTGTGCGCGACATCGGGCGCCGATTGTGCCTCCTCGCGATGCCTCTCACCTTCCCATATCCTCGCTGTTGTCGATGTTGTTCTCGGAGGAAGATCCGGATATAGGGCAGCTTCATTCTTCTTCTCCAGTTCTCGTCGACCTCTTCGCATGAGCTGATTAGTGACGTTATTGCCACAATAGAGAGTTGCTGCCACGGATCTCACGGTGGTCACCGGAGCAAGGTTAGGGCATGATTCTTTGCTAGTTTCAGTTGATCTCATCCATCTCAGCTTGTTTTCTCACACGAACAGCATGTCCACGGTGTCATTGTGGTGGGTCGTTCTGACTAGAGGTGGAGCTTTCCTGCAAACTGAGCAATTGGGGAGGAGAACTATCGAGGGGGAGGTTCTAATCCCAGGTAATCTTGATCTAACCTGTGCTTTTCATCTGTCAATTTCTGTATGTGATCTTTGTGGTGGATGTTGGGTTTTCTGTCGATGGATATGCCAGTTAGAGGCTGCTGTTGGAGAGGTGCGGCTGTTAGTCAAGGTGGAGATAGGGCAACGACATTTTGTTTCGCATTGGACTGTTTAGTGAACAACGTGATCGGAGAGGTGGGCTAAGCTAGAGGTTTGTTAGGCTGTAGATGAGTTGTGTGATTCACTTCGAGTTGGTCAGACCTCCAAATTGGTGTGAACATGGTTGTGGATTGAGCTGGGTTTCAATTATGGTTGGTTAGATCCCTAATTTGGTGTAGCGGTGGTTGTGAAGGGCTCCCGTGTGATTGTGGGTGCTACTTTATGAGTTCAAGAGGGGCGGTGGTGGTATGGATTGAAGTGTTGATTGATCTTGAGGTGAGATGTGTATTGACCTATGTTTTGACTGTGTTATTAAGCCGAACAGCGTGGATGTTGTGGTGAGGTTGATGTAGTAGATGAGTACCGTATGGATACTCTATTTGTGCCTGTGGTAGGGGCTATGAATAGAGTTTGGTTTGAGGTTCGTCAGGTCCCTAAATTAGTGTGAAATGTCGATTGTTGATCGAGCTGTGTGATGCTCTGATCTCGACTACAAATAGGGCTATGGATAAATTTGTTCTGTAGTTATGTATGGAGTTGAAAGTTGTAGGTTAGCATATTCGCTAATTGGAAATGGTGGGTTAATTATGGTGTTAACTATACAAGATGAGGGATTAATGTGAAGGCTTGATTTGGTTAATTGGATAACTAGATCAATCTAGTTGATCAGGATACGAAGTCAATGTAGGATTCGATTCGATTATTTGTCATATACTTGCACTTAATCATAATGTTTGATATGTGCAGGACGTGGATACGAGGCAGGTTCACGGACACAAATACAATCAGCACGAGCTACATATCAGGTGGTTAATTTCCTACCCTGGTTAGGTAGTAGTTGTTGCATGCAGATTTAGATATATGATCATATTATATGATCGTATTACCTTGACTCCGCTCTTATTTATTCTTGTGCTTGATACTTTGTCTTTGGCCTATATGCTCTATTGTTGTTATCACATTTCCTTCATCATGATTAGGAGTTACAAATGTGATGTAGGTAAATCTATAAATACTTAGTTATGTGTAAATAGTGGAGTACAGATGATGACCTGATTTGTAAATTGGGTAAAAGGTCATCCGTAAGTAGGTAATGTCCTGAACGTAGGGATGATATCAATACCCTTATGTTGCTTGTTTACTACCAATCATGTGTTGTGTAAATAGTCAAGTAAATTGTGATTAGTGTGTCGCTACGGACAGGTGGTCCTAGCTTATTTTGATTAGTTGAGTACGACTCTCTGCAGGATAGAGAATGCGTCGATCAGATTGGTATGACTCTCTACAAGATAGAGAGTGTTATGATCAGTTGAGTATGACTCTCTGTAGGATAGAGAGTGCATCGATCATATTGGTATGACTCTCTACAAGATAGAGAGTGTTATGATCAATTGAGTACGACTCTCTGTAAGATAGAGAGTGCGTCGAACAGATTGGTATGACTCTCTATAGGATAGAGAGTGTTATAATCAGTTGAGTACGACTCTCTACAGGATAGAGAGTGCATTGATCATATTGGTATGCCTCTCTGTAGAATAGAGAGTCTGCGGTGGATGTCTGTATGTGTGACTGTGCATTCATGTCATTTGCATGCATGCTGACGATGTGGTCTCCCTTATGGTTGAGAGGGTCGTTAGTCATCCTGCCTCCACGGTTACTCATAGGAGGAGTAACTGGTGTGAGGGCAGAGCATTTGTGGTGCCGCACTCTACCACTAAAGACGGTGGTAGTTGGATTTGTGTGTCGTTGTCTTGCGTGTATGGCACTCGACCACTCATGGATAGTGACTATTGGAGTGGCCAATAGTAGGGACCCCCATCGTGTAGCTTGCTCTTTACGCTTATATGCTACTCGATCATACTACCCACTCGGCCACTCGAGAGTAGTGGTTGGTGTTGAGTTGGGACAGTTGTCATGTCGAGCCACCGAGGCCACACTGGGGTCGTGGTAGCTTTAGGGTGAGCTGGCATGACCATGCATGCTGCATTGCTGTGACTTATGGCAATATATATATATATGGATGATTGTGATTAGCATATATATAGATGCAGTCTATATGTATGCTTTCTGTGATGTTGCATTTGTTTGTACCATGCTTGCTGCATTTGGTTGTACATCATCTTCATACATGCTACTCGCATCTGTTATACGGTTGTGTTGGATACCTGTATACTTGTTGGATAGACCATTAGATACCTTTGACCTGTATCATGATTATAGTGTGAGTTAGTATTACTCTTCATGTTATATATTGTGGATATATGCTCAAGTTGGATCAAAGTAGCGTAGCGGACTTTCAGGTATGTCTGCATTTTACACTGTTTATTTGGTTAGACGGTATATGCATGTATATATTTATTATACTGGTATACCTATTGTACCTCTAGGTTATATTGTTGAATTACATGTGATATTTGATATATACATGTTCTCTCATATTACCGCTGAGTTATACTCACCACCACAGACCCTGGGTTTTTCTGTCACCCAGTTTTTTAATCCAGAGACATAGATGGGATCGCTATGCGCTAGCGATCGAGGTGAAGTTAGAAGCGAAGCTTCGTCACCCTTCAAGTAATATCAGAGCCACGGTTTCCAATTTTGTGTGTTTAGGATTTGGTTACTTTTATGCACTTATCATATATTGTATGTGTCGGATGATAGTAGGATGTGCGTAGGCTAATTTTTTGGTTGCAGGCATAAGATCCAACTATTATGGCCATATGTGTGTGTATGTGATTGGATGTGTGTAATTGTAATATTATTTGAATCCTTGGTGTTGACGAGGCTAGTATTTAATTTTTGTAATTAAGTACGACATTGTTTAACCACTCTTTTATTTTAGTTTACTTTCGATCTAGATTTCATTACACTCCTTCGTGGAGTATAGGATCGATGGATGTAAATTAAAATAATTTTTCTCGGCTCGGATCTCCGGATGGCTTGTACATGGCGTAGGGAGGATCGGACGAGATGGCGATACGACGGGAGGCATATTGGAGAACAAAAGCCATAATAGTTGGAAAATATTTTTTTTTCGTATTTATTGCTTCTTGTTTGATATGCATGTCGTGTGCTAGGAAAATTCCTCAATTTTAAATTACTAAGTGGGAGAGAGATATTTTTATAAATTCCCACGGCCTCCATTACGATTTGACATGTGATGCAAACAAACTTGCGCGTCGGCTCTGAGTGCCTTCCTCCCCATCGGATGAGTTTGTTTTTCGGATCACAGGGTCGAATATGGTTATAGGAAATTATTTAGGAGCGTGTGTACTTCCCCATCGGAAGGCACATAACCCGAGATAATTACCTTGGTACCAAGTGATGGTGCACACTTAGATGCAAATAGGAGTATCCTCCCCATCAGAGTCACTTCTTTTATTTGTAGGACCGAAGAGGAACCAACTATTAATTTTATGTGTCAAAAAGTTAGGTTGACAAGATAGTAAAATTAATGGTAAAACCTCCTCTTACAAATGTAGAATTCGTATATGTCCACACGATCGTGGCATATGATATTCTCGGTGTTTTGAGGTCTTGGTTGATTTTAAAATTTTATTGTTTGAGGAATCAATAATTTTTTGAAATATAATATTTTAATCTATGTGATTCTTAGGTTTTTCAAAAATGACTTTCAAACCGCTTGCTGTGATACTAAAAGAGAATAAACTTACTGGATCCAATTATGTTAATTGGAAAATGAATCTTGATATTGTCTTGACTGTTGAGGAGTACAAGTATGTACTCTTCGAAGAGTGTCCTCCTAAGCCTGCGAATGATTCTGGGGAAAAAGAGAAGGAGAGTTATAAGAAGTGGATAAAGGCTGATGAGATGGTGCGGTATTATATTTTGGCTTCTATGTCAAATGTATTGCAACATCAGCATCAAGCCATGCCCACTGCTTATGACATGATGCTCAATCTCAAGGAGCTTTTCGGACACAAGAATCGGGTTGCAAGGCAAGAAGCCATGAGGAACTTGATGACGACCACCATGATCGAGGGAACACCCGTGAGGGATCATGTTCTCAAGATGAAGGATCATTTGAATTAGCTGGAAGTCCTTGGAGCTAAGATCGATGGGGAAACCCAAGTCGATATCATTCTCCAATCTCTATCTAGGAGTTTTGAGCAGTTTTGCCTGAACTACAACATGAATAAAAGGTTGTATTCATTGGCGGAGCTTCTGACAGAACTCCAGGCGGTAGAGGGGCTTTTTCATCAGAGTGCTCAGGCTCAGGCCATGGTTTTCCAAAATGTTTCTACTTCTAAGCCGAAAGGCAAGAAGAAGAAGAAACAAGGTGGAGCAAAGGTGGCGGGAGGATCTCAGGGAGGGGTGAAGAAGCCAAAAGGCAAGTGCTTCACTTGCAAGCAGACTAGACATTGGAAGAAGGACTGCCCTAACCAGAAGCAGAACAAAGGTATATCTTTTGGTCTAGTCATTGAAACATGTTTAGCGGTGTTATCTACCGGCACCTGGTGTGTAGATACGGGAGTCACTGATCATGTCTGCAATACTTTGCAGGGGTTCTAGGAAACCAGACGACTGGCTGAGGGGGAGATTACCATTTACTTAGGGATGCTACGAAGGTGGCGGTTGATGCAGTGGGAGATGTTTATTTTTCTTTTGATAGAAATAAAACTTTGGTTCTGAGAAATTGCCTTTATGTACCTTTATTTAAAAATAATTTGATTTCGGTTTCTAAATTGTTTTTGGATGGATATTCTATTTCTTTTAATGACAGAGTTGTTTTAAAAAGGAATAGGGAGATTATCTGTTCTGGTGCATTGATAGGAAATTTATATACCCTTGAACCAAAAGCTCCCACTATGCAAATAGAAGTAAATAACTCATCTTCTAATTCTAATAAGAGAAAAGAACCTTCGAAAATGAACCAAACATATCTTTGGCATCTAAGGTTAGGTCATATTAACCTAAGTAGAATTCAAAGGTTGATAGCTGATGGACCTTTGGGTTCATTAGTGGTGGAAGATTTCTCAACCTGCGAATCTTGCTTGGAAGGTAAAATGACCAAGAGGCCTTTTAAGGCCAAGGGGTATAGAGCCAAAGATGTGTTGGAATTGGTTCATTCTGATTTGTGTGGTCCTATGTCTATCCAGGCTAGAGGTGGTTTTGAATATTTTATTTCTTTTATAGACGATTATTCAAGATATGGATACATTTACTTGATGCACCGCAAGTCTGAATGCTTTGGCAGGTTCAAAGAATTCAAGGCTGATGTGGAGAAACGTTAAGGTAAAAGTATCAAGACACTACGATCTGATCGTGGTGGTGAGTACCTCTTGGGAGAGTTTAGGAATTACTTATTAGAGGCTAGAATTCAATTCCAATTGTCTGCACCTGGCACACCCTAGCAGAATGGTGTAGCGGAGAAAAGGAATAGGACTTTTATGGAGATGGTTAGATCGATGATGAGTTATTCTGAGTTTCCAGACTCGTTCTGGGAGTATGCTCTAGAAACGGTAGTGTATATTCTAAAATTGGTACCATCTAAATCAGTGCCTTCTACTCCCACAGAATTGTGGACTAGGCGAAAGCCTAGTCTGAGACATATTCGGATTTGGGGGAGTCCAACACATATGCTGAAGGCAGATGCTGGTAAGTTGGAACCTCGTACAGAAGTGCACAAGTTCGTTGGCTATCGTAGAGAAACGAAAGGTGGTTTGTTTTATAGTCCTAGAGATCAGAGGGTGATCTTTAGCACTAACGCCAGATTTCTAGAGAAAGACTATGTGATGAACCACAAGCCCATGAGTAAGATTGTTATGGAGGAATTGAGAGGGGAAGTCACTACTTTAGTACCACCCGTACAAGAGGATATACCACAAGTGTAGGGAGTTGCTTCGGAGGCTCATTGGCTCCCATGTCCCCGGATTAAAATTTTCACTAATGAAAGAATTAATCCAGATGGGATGAGTTTCCTTAGCACAACCTATTCGTCGTCGTGCTAACAACTTGAGTGGTCGCTTGAACAAACTAGTTGTTCAAGCAACACAACTCTTCTAGTTGATTAGCCGCGGAAGAGACGACGGATGGATCGCCGGTTTTTGTGTTTGTCTTCGGGGTCCATGATTATACAATATATATACATACGCACACATGTATAATCAACACATAAAAGAACATGATCAGATCTGAAAATAAAGTTGTAAAACTTTATACCTTACGATCTTCTACCGTATGTCCTATCCTCCTCGTGGACGACGTGTGGACGAAGATCCTCCATGAGTAGAAGCCTTCTAGATCGCGTTCTTCCCTTGTCCGCTGCGAACAAAGAGAAGAACCAACAATACCTTTCCTTTCTAGAACCGGCCACCAAGCTAGGGAGTTTGATGCAACCGCCGGCCAAGGAACAATTGGATGAAGCGCCGGCCACCAATGCAATGTTGCCGCCGGCCACCTAGAGTTAGGAGAAGCGCCGGCCACCAAGTGTTGGAGAGCCGCCATCCACCAAGGAGCAAGGGAGGAGGAAGAAGAGAACCGGCCAAGGATGAGAAGAGGAAGATGGGCGCCGGCCAAAACCCTAGGGAGAACAAACTTGCCGCCCAACTTCTAGCCGCCCAAAAACCCTAGCCGCCTCTAGGGTTTGTGTTTGCCGCCCACTTTTGGAAGAGCCAAACCCTAATTTCCAAAATCTTATTTCTGCCCAAGCCTAAGCCTCTATTTATAGAATAGGTCTTAAGCCTCCTTTAATCTCCACCGTCGGATCTAGGGATTTAATCTCCACCGTTGGATCTAGGGTTTCATCCCAACCGTCGATTCTAGGATTTCATCCTAACCGTCGGATCTAGGGTTTCATCCCAACCGTCGATTCTAGGATTTCATCCTAACCATCGGATCTAGGGATTTAATCCCAACCGTTGGTTCTAGGGTTTCATCCCAACCATCGGATCTAGGGATTCATCCCAACCGTTGGTTCTAGGTTTTGTTTTACATCCTTGGATCTAGACTTCACGAGGATTATATTAGGCTACGATAGGGACCATAAGGAGGAGTTGGATCTTGGCCACCCGATGGATCGGAACCACACAAACTTGATCCATCAATGATGTTCCATTCCACTAGAGGATCATCATTGAACTACCTCACCAATCCCCATAAATTAATATGGGCTCCATATATTATTCGTACATTAATCTCCCCGTGTTTAAGATATCGAATGTCCGTCAATTAATTGATTTACTGACCATCAATTAATTAACATCTAATTCCTCGAGTAGTACCACTCAACCTTATCATCATGTTGACTAAGTCAACCAGTTGGGTTTACATGATGAACCTTATGAGCTCCTCAAGGGGACATCATCAACCTAATATATAGGACACGGTTTCCTCCTATAATCAACGGCACACCATGTAAATAATATCATTTCCCAACTTACCAGGCATATTGATTTAATCCATCTAAATCTCACCCTCTGGTAAATCAAAGAAATAAATACTAAGTACATGTGCCCGTTATTATATCGGGATTAAGAGCATGTACAACATAATATCCGAGGTCCGATTCAATTATGTAGTCAGTAATTAATTGAATCACCTTTATGTCGGTCCTGCTCAATACACCTAAGTGTACTAGTGTAACTTTATGTTCAAGACAAAACAATACCAAGCTACACTACAACCATGCCAATGGTTTGTCCAAAACCATCTTGGTTGTGAGCCTCTACTTATATTTTACAAGGGACTGATAACATGATCTTCTGTGCCACACCAAGCACCATGTTATCTACAATGTAAAATATTAGACAATATGCACACACATATAATAAATATATAAAGTGCAAACAATGATCATGTGATTCTTATTTCAAAATAAAATGTTCATACAAAAAGAGCTAGGCTTTCAGTATACATTCCAACAATCTCCCACTTATACTAAAAGACTATGTTGTCATCACACTGTCATACATCTGATTCCCCTTCCCTCCACATGCCTATCAAAGCTCTCGCTAGAAGGGCCTTAGTGAAAGGGTCTACCAGGTCATCCTCTGATGCAATCTTGGCGACAACAACTTCTACCTCCTTTACGATTTCTCGTATCAGGTGGTACTTGTGCTCTATGCATTTACTTACCTTATGGGCTCGTGGTTCCTTCGAGTTTGCAACTGCACCATTATTATCACAATAAATTGTGATATTTCTGGGCAAACCAGGAATCACATCCAAGTCCATCAAGAAGTTCCTGAGCCATACAACTTCCTTGGCTGTCTCAGAGGCTGCCACATACTCTGCTTCCATGGTAGAGTCCGCCATGCATTTCTGCTTGACACTCCTCCATACTATGGCTCCACCTCTAAAAGTAAACACAAACCCCGAGGTAGACTTACTCTTGTCCCTATCTGATTGGAAATCCGAATCCGTGTAACCCACAGGGACTAATTGATCTGCCTCTAAACTGGCATATAATCCTAGTCCTTCTCGGTACTTCAATATATGCTTTACATGATCCAATGTCACTGTCGGGATTACTCTACGATATCTTCTAACCATGCCCATGAAAGAAGATATCCGGTCTCGTATATAGCATAGCATACATGAGGCTTCCCTCGCGAAGCATAAGGAACCGCCTTCATGTCCTCTATCTCCTTTGATGTTTTGGGACACATCTCTTTAGATAAAGGAACTCCATGCCTAAAAGGTAGAAAACCTTTCTTGGAGTTGCATGCTAAAACGAGCAAGGATAGTGTCAATGTATGAAGCTTGAGATAAGCACAACATCCTTTTCTTGCGATCCCTTATAACTTTGATCCCAAGGATGTGTCCCACTTCTCCCAAGTCCTTCATGTCAAATTGTTTGGACAACCATACCCTTACGTCTGATAACACTTTGATATTGTTGCCAACTAACAAAATGTCATCTACGTATAGTACAAGAAACACCACTACGTTTCCATCACATCTCTTGTATACACAAGGCTCATCCGGACTTTGAATAAATCCATATGACTAGATTACCTCATCAAAGCGGATGTTCCAAGATCTAGAAGCTTGCTTCAATCCATAAATGGACCGATTAAGCTTACATACAAGATGCTCTTTGCCTTTAGCAATGAATCCCTCTGGTTGCTGCATATAGATGTTCTCCTCAAGACTTCCGTTAAGGAAAGCTGTCTTGACATCCATCTGCCAAATCTCATAATCCATAAGAGCAGCTATAGATAAGAGAATCTGGATAGACTTAAGCATAGCTACTGGCGAAAAGGTCTCCTCATAATTTATACCCTCTTTCTTAGTATACCCTTTATCAACAATCCTAGATTTGAAGGTCTCAACATTTCTATCTACTCCTCTCTTTCTCTTGTAGATCCACTTGCATCCAATGGCTTTACACCATCGGGTGGCTCTACTAGCTCCCATACTGATTAGAATCCATAGATTCTATCTCGAATTCATCGCTCTTTGCCAAGATCGCATCTCTATCTTGGAGTGCCTCGTCATATGTCCAGGGATCAGGTTCATGTTCACCAGGGACTAAGTCCGAAGACTCTCCCAAAAACATGAATCTCTCGGGTTGTCTAACAACCCTCCCACTACGACGAGGTGCCTCCTGTGTATGCTCTGTGACACACGGTGCAGTGACTTGTGGTATCTCCTCTTGTACCGGTGGTACTGAAGTCGGGACTTCCCCTGTCAACTCCTTAAGAACAATCTTACTCGTGGGCTTGTGGTTCATCACATAGTCCTCCTTTAGAAATCTGGCATTCGTACTCACGATCACCTTCTGATCTCTAAAACTATAGAACAAACCACCCTTCGTTCCCTTAAGGTAGCCAACAAACAAGCGTACTTCTGTACGAGATTCCAACTTACCAGCATCTCCCTTCAGCACATGTGCTGGACTACCCCAAATCTGAATATGTCTTAGACTAGGCTTTACTTGATCCACAACTCTGTGGGAGTAGAAGTGCGACTTAGATGGAACCAAGTTCAGAATGTGTCTTTGTTCGAGCAAACCCCGAATGAATCGGGTAACTCATAACTCATCATTGATCTAACCATCTCCATAAGAGTCCTATTCCTTCGCTCCGCCACACCATTCTACTGGGGTGTGCCCGGTGCGGACAATTGGGATTGAATCCCAGCCTCTGATAAGTAACTCCTAAACTCTCCCAAGAGGTACTCTCCACCACGATCAGATCGTAGTGTCTTGATACTTTTACCTTGACGGTTCTTCACATCAGCCTTGAATTCTTTGAACCTGTCAAAGCATTTAGACTTGTGGCGCATCAAGTAAATGTATCCATATCTTGAATAATCGTCTATAAAAGAGATGAAATATTCAAAACCACCTCTAGCCTAGATAGACATAGGACCTCACAAATCAGAATGAACCAATTCTAACACATCTTTGGCTCTATACCCCTTGGCCTTGAAAGGTCTCTTGGTCATTTTACCTTCCAAGCAAGATTCGCAGGTTGGGAGATCCTCCACCACTAATGAACCCAAAGGTCCATCAGCTATCAACCTTTGAATTCTACTCAGGTTAATATGACCAAGCCTTAGATGCCAAAGATATGTCTGGTTCATTTTCGAAGGTTCTTTTCTCTTATTAGACTTAGAAGATGAGTTATTTACTTCTATATGCATCGTGGGAGCTTTTGGTTCAAGAGTGTACAAATTGCCAACCAATGTACCAGAACAGATAATCTCCCTATTCCTTTTTATAACCACTTTGTCATTAAAAGAAACAGAATATCCATCCATAAACAATTTAGAAACTGAAATTAGATTCTTTCTAAAAGTAGGTACATAAAGACAATTTCTCAAAACCAAAACTTTATTCCTATCAAAAGAGAAATAAACGTCTCCCCTTTGATAGCCGCCACCTTTGAAGCATTGCCCATGAAGGCAGTAATCTCTCCCTCGGCTAGTCGTCGGGTTTCTGGAACCCCTGCAAAGTATTACGGACATGATCAGTGGCTCTGTATCTACACACGAGCCAGTAGATAACACCGCTAAACATGTTTCAACAACTAAACAAGAAGATATACCTTTGTTCTTTGTGAGGGCATCAGCCTTCAATGTCGATCTGCTTGCAAGTGAAGCACTTGCCTTTCGGCTTCTTCACTCCTGCTGAGGTCCCCCTTTGCCACTTTCTTTGCTCCACCTTGCTTCTTCTTCTTCTTACCTTTGGTTTAGAAGAAGAAACCTTACAGCGACCATGGCTTGAGCACTTTGTGAAAAAGCCCCTCTGCTGGAGTTACATCGGAAGCTCCATGTGAATACAACCTCTTGTTCATGTTGTAGTTGGTAGGCTGCTCAAAACTCCTAAGCGAGGCTGGAGAATGATATCGACCTGGGTTTCCCCATCGATCTCAGCTCTGAGGACTTCCATCTCATTAAGATGAGCCATCATCTTGAGAACATGATCCCTAACGGGTGTTCCCTCGATCATGGTGGTCGTCATCAAGTTTCTCATTGCCTCCTGCCTAGCCGCCCTACTCTGATGTCCGAAAAGTTCCTTGAGATTGAACATCATGTCATAAGCTGTGGCTATGGCCTGATGCTGATGTTGCAGCACATTTGACATAGATGCCAAAATGTAACATCGCGCCATCTCATCTGCCTTGACCCATTTCTTATAACGTTCTTTCTCCTTTTCATCAGAGTCATCGGAGGGCTTAGGAGGATGTGACCTCAAGAGTACAAATTTGTACTCCTCCGCAGTTAAGACAATATCCAAGTTTCTTTTCCAATCAATGTAGTTTGGTCTAGTAAGTTTGTTTTCTTTTAAAATCACAGCAAGTGGGTTGAAAGCCATTTGAAAATCCTAAAAATCACAATGATCAAAATATTAGATTTCAAATATTATTGATTCCTTAAAAACAATAAAATTCCGAAATCAACCAACACCTCAAAACACCGAGAATATCGCATGCCACGATAGTGTGGACGTATACGAATTCTACATTTGTAAGAGGAGGTTTTACCCATTAATTTTATTATCTTGTCAACCTTACTTTTTGACAAATAAAATTAATATTTGGTTCCTCTTTGGCCCTACAAATAAAAGCAGTGACTCTGATGGGGAGGATACTTTTTATTTGCATCTAAGTGTGCACTATTACACGATACTAAGGGAATTATTTTGGATTATCTGCCTTACCGATGGGGAAGTACACACGATCCTTAATAATTTCCTATAACCATTATTTGACCTAGTGATCCGCAAACAAACCCATCCGATGGGGAGGAAGGCACTCAGAGCCAACGCGCAAGTTTGTTGCATCACACGTCAAATTGTAATGGAGGCCGCGGGAATTAAAAATGTCCCTCTCCCACTTAGTAAATTGAAAATGAGGAATTTTAAAACATACACAACATGCATATAAAACAAATAAGCAATAAATATGGAAAAAATAGAATTTTTCCAACTATTATGGCATTGTCCTCCAATATGCATCCCGTCGTGTCGCCACCTCGTCCGCTCCATCTTTTCCCCTGCGCAAGTCACCAAATAGATCCGAGCCGAGATTAAGCTATTTTAATTTACATCCATCGATCCTATACTCCACGAAGGAGTGTACAAATAATCTAGATCGAAAGTAAACTATAATGAGCGGCTAAACAATGTCGTATTTAATTACAAAAATTAAATACTAATCTAGCCTCGTCAACCCTGAGGATTCAAATAATAAATATTTACACACATCCAATCACATACACACATATGGCCATAATAGTCGGATCTTATGCCTGCAACCAAAGAGTTAAACTACGCATATCCTACTATTATCCAGCACATATAATATATGAAAAAGTGCATAAAAATTAACCGAATCCCAAACACACAAAACTGTAAACCGTGGCTCTGATACCACTTGTAGGGAGTTGCTTCGGAGGCTCATTGGCTCCCATGTCCCCGGATTCTCTTATGTATTGCTGCTCATATGGATTATGAGGTGTGGCAGATGGATGTCAAGACAGCTTTCCTTAATGGAAGTCTTGAGGAAAATATCTAAATGAAGCAACTAGAGGGATTCATTACAAAGGGCAAAGAGCATCTTGTGTGCAAGCTTAATCGGTCCATTTATGGATTGAAGCAAGCTTTGAGATCTTGAAACATCCGCTTTGATGAGGTAATCTAGTCTTATGGATTTATTCAAAGTCCGGATGAGTCTTGTGTATAAAAGAGATTTGATGAAAATGTAGTGGTATTTCTTGTACTAAACGTAGATGATATTTTGTTAATTGGCAACAATGTCAAGGTGTTATCGGATGTAAGGGTATGGTTGTCCAAACAGTTTGATATGAAAGACTTGGGAGAAGTGGGACACATCCTTGGGATCAAGGTTATAAGGGATCGCAGGAAAAGGATGTTGCGCTTATCTCAAGCTTCATACATAGACACCATTTTGGCTCGTTTTAGCATGCAGAACTCCAAGAAAGGTTTTCTACCTTTCAGGCATGGAGTTCCTTTATCTAAAGAGATGTGTCCTAGAACATCAAAGGGGATAGAGGAGATGAAGGTGTTTCCTTATGCTTCGGCAGTAGGAAGCCTCATGTATGCTATGCTATGTACGAGATCGGATATCTGCTTTGTCGTTGACATGATTTGCAGATATCAGAGTAATCCATGACAGGGACATTGGACTATGGTAAAGCATATATTGAAGTACCTGAGAAGGACTAGGGATTATATGCTGGTATACCAGGCAGATTAATTACTCCTTGTGGGTTACACAGATTTCGACTTCCAATCAGATAGGGATAACAGTAAGTCTACCTCTGATTTTGTGTTTGCTTTGGGAGGTGGAGCCATTGTATGGAGGAGTGTCAAGCAGAAATGCATGGCGGACTCCACCATGAAAGCCGAGTATGTGGCAGCCACTGAGGCAGCCAAAGAAGTTGTATGGCTTAGGAACTTCTTGATGGACTTGGATGTGATTCCTAGTTTGTCCAGAACTATCACAATTTATTGTGATAACAGTGGTGCAGTTACAAACTCGAAGGAACCACGAGCCCATAAGGTAAGTAAACACAGAGAGCGCAAGTACCACCTGATACGAGAAATCGTAAAGCGGGTAGAAGTTGCAATCGCCTAGATTGCATCAAAGGATGACCTGGTAGATCCTTTCACTAAGGCCCTTCTAGCGAGAGATTTGATAGGCATGTGGAGGGAATGGGAATCAAATGTAGGGTAGTATGAGGACAACATAGTCTTTTAGTATAAGTGGGAGATTGTTGGGATGTATACTGAAAAGTCTATCTTTTATATGAACATCTTTATTTTTGAAATAAGAATCACATGATCATTGTTTGCATATTTATGGTTATGCATATTATCTGATACATTACATTGTAGATAACATGGTGTGTAGTGTCACACGGGAGATTATGTTATCAGTTCCTTGTAGAGTATAAGTAAGGGCTCACAACCGAGATGGTTTTGGACAAACCATTGGTATGGTTATAGTGTAATTTGGTATTGGTTTGTCTTGATCATAGAATTACACTAGTGCACTTTATGTGTATTGAGCAGGACCGACTTAGAGGTGATTCAATTTATTGCTGACTATATAATTGAATCGGACCTCGGATATTATGGTGTACATGCTCTTAATCCCGATATAATAACGGGCACATGTACTTAGTATTTATTTCTTTGATTTACCAATGTGCGAGATTTATAGAATAAATCAATAGGCTCAGTAAGTTGGGAAATGATATTATTTACATGGTGTGTCATTGATTATAGGAGGAAACCGTGTCCTATATATTAGGATGATGATGTACCCTTGAGGAGCTCATATGGTTCATCATGTAAACCTTGCAGGTGGACTTGGTCCGGCATGATGATAAGGTTGAGTGGTACTACTCATGGAGTTATATGTTGATTAATTAATTGTCAGTAAATTAATTAATTGACGAACATTCGATATCTTAAACACGGGAAGATATTTGTACAATTAATATATGGAGCCCATATTTATTTATGGGGGTTAGTGAGGTAGAACAATGATAATCCTCTAGTGGAATGGATTATCATTCATGGATCGGACTTTATGTGGGCTAGATCTATTGGGTGACCAAAATCCAACTCCTCTTCATGGTCCCTATTGTAGCCTATTAAAACCCTCATGAAGCCTAGATCCGACGGTGGAGATTAAATCCCTAGATCCGACGATGGAGATTAAATCCCTGGATCCGATGGTGGAGATTAAATCTCTAGATCCAATGGTGGAGATTAAATCTCTAGATCTGATGGTGGAGATTAAATCTCTAGATCCAACGGTGGAGATTGAAAGGAAGCTTAAGCCTAGCTCTATAAAAGGAGGGCTAAGGGCTTGGGCGGTAAGATATCCAATTAGGGTTAGGGTTTTTGGAGTTGGCTTGAGAGAAGAGGTGGGCGGCAACCCTAGGTTGTTCTTCTTCCTATTGGCCGGTGGCAAGATTAGGTTTTGGCTCTTCTTGGCCAGCGGCGCCTCACCCTCTCTCTCTCTAGATTGGCCGACAACTCCTCCCTCTCTCTCTCTCTCTCTTTGGTTGGCGACAACCTTTCTTCAAGGTTGGCCGGTGCTCCTTCATCCTCTCCTTGGCCGACGGCAACATCAAGTTCCTTGCCTTGGTGGTCGATTCTAGATAGGAGAAGAAGTTTTATTTTATTCTTCCCTTTGTTCGAAGCGAGCAAGGAAGGGAAGAACGTGATCTAGGAGGCTTCGACTTTTGGAAGATCGTTGCTCACACGACGTCCAAAAAGAGGAAGGACATACAATAGAAGACCTAGAGGTAAACAAGAGGTATAATTCTTGTTTAAGTATGTTTTCTTATTCTATGCAAATTGTATGTGACTAATTTACTTGGACCCCGAAGACAAACACAAAAACTGGCGATCCGTACATCATCTATTCTGCAGCTAATCGAAGAAAAGAGGTAGGTTGCTTGAACAACAAGTTTGCTCAAGTGACCACTCTATTCAAATAGCACGATGATGGATCGGTTGCTTAGGCAATCTCTCTTTGTCAAGGATTATTTTTTTAATCCGGAGACGTAGATGGGATCGCTATGCACTAGCAACCGAGGTGAAGTTAGAAGCGAAGCTTCGTCACCCTTCACAGATAACAGGTATAAGTCTTCATGATGACTTGGAGCATCACTGTCTGGCATCGTCTCATCTCAACTCTGAGAGTCCGATCTTTTGGGATTTATCGTTGGTGTTTCGATATGCCTTTGGTTTTATGTGATGATTTGTAGTGTTGGACAGTTGTTGTACTGTTCTTTCTGGTTTTGTTATGGCGTTTTCTTAGTTTTGTGTTAGTCATACCGGTATGCATGGTGTGTGGTTTGTATTGTAGTTGTGTTAGTTTCACTGTGTTTTTTATGTTGTTATGTTTATATTTGTATATGTTATGGTTGTTGTGGGCCCAAGGGCCTTGTATTAATAGGATATGTTGCCACATACATGGGAGATGTCGTCTGTTTGTTTTTCGGCTCGGCATACTCTCGAGGCGTGACATTTAGCCCATGTTCAGCTATTTTTAGGTCCCTAACTACTCCTAACCCTAGGATATGCTTTAGAAAGCATTGGAAGGGTGAAAATCCATTGGATATGGATTAGGTGAGTTGTTTAGGGCGATGTATCAATTTCAAGGTGTGTGAAAGTTTAAGTTTAAACTTTTTCCCTTAATTTTGATGGTTTAGTGTTCTTATAGGCTTAGGGACTCTCCAAGGACGTTGATAGTACAATGGTCAAGGGGGAGCAAGTCTTTAGGGGGAGGTTATCCATCATGGGATGATGGATGTGTTCTTCCTCATAAGAGGGAGAATTTGAAAAATGAGGATTGTCTCTCATTTAGTGATATGGGACTTATCACTAGGAAGAGTGAAGGCATCCTAGATGTTTTTAGACCAAAGGGGAGATTGTAAGATCTCATTGGGATATGAGACATTGACACCCTTGGGGAGAGCCTTTTTGATAAATGTCAAAAAGGGGGAGAATATGAGATTTACCAATTTGGAAGAATTAGGAGATTTGAGTTAGGCCAACTAACCCAAAGTGTTTGTGGTTTTGTCAAACATCAAAAAGGGGGAGAATGTTGGTGCAATTGGCCCAGGTCATGATTGACCGGACTCGAGTAGTGTTTTGATGTTTGACGATATGACCATTGTGTGACAATGGGTTGACTATATGGTTGACTTGGGGTTGACCATATGTTGGAAAGTCCGAGTCTTGTGTACTTGGCATGGAAAGTCCAAGCATGGGTCTTGGCATTTAGAAAGTCCAACATGGGTTGGCAAGGGAAAGTCCAACATGGAGTTGGCATTTGGGAAGTCCAAGAGTGTAGTCTTGGCCACATAAGTCCAAGTGTGTAGCCTTGGCGGTGAAAGTCCAAGTCATGGGTACTTGCCATTTGGAAAGTCCAAGTGTGTAGCCTTGGCGGTGAAAGTCCAAGTCATGCTTACTTGGAATTTGGGAAGGCCAAGGGTTGATGTTGGCGGCGTAAAGTCTAAGAGTGGAGTCTTGACAGCATAAGTCCAATGTTCCTTGACGGTATAGACCCGATTAGTATGACAATAGCCGATGGAAGCGCCTGAAAACTAGTGTATGGATGAACAAGTCATGAATGACTTGGAGGGATCCGATAGGCACAAGAGGTGGCTAGAAGGCTTAGGTCTAGGCTAAGGGTGGTCTAGCAAGTATGAGGGCATCATACTTGAGTTAAACCTCATTGTTGAGGTTTATCAGCCGACTAGGATCATTGTCATTCGACTGATGGGAGTTGACCGACGATCGACTGTGGCTAAGTGGCCTTGGTAGTCAACTGCCAGCCTTGGGCAGTCGACTGGCCTTGAGCAGTTGACTGCCATGGAGGACAGTTAACTAATGGTTTTGGTCGCGAGCACAGAAAGCTTTGTAGCCGACTGAGCAGTCGGCTACAGACTTGGGCAGTAGACTGATGGTAATGGTAGTCAACTATCAGTGTATTCATTGGAGTTTTTCCAATATGGATCGAGCCATTGTGAGACAATGGTGATAGGAGCATTCGAATGCCAAGAACGAAATCAACTCAATGTAGGTTATAAAAAGAGCTCGAGTTGGAGGATTTTGCAGCGATTTTTGGGGGAGATTTTGAAGATAAATTATTGTTGCATTCCATACCTTCAAGAGCAAACCAAAGCAAGCAATAAGCAAGAGTTCAAAGCAATTGTTGTAAAGTGTTCTTCACTTGTGTTTCATTATTGTCTTTGTATTTGCTTGTACGAGGTTTCTCCACCTCCAACGTGTTGTTGAGAAGGAGATTTATTAGTAGTGTGTGCATCACTAGCCCTGTAGAGTAGGAATCCTAAGGCTTCGAACTACATTATATTTGTGTGTTGTGATTGTGTATTCGTATTCGTATTTGTATTCCACTATGTTAACCTTGTTGTAGACAAGAATGAACGAATTCCATTGACCAATGATCACGCTATTCATCCTCCCTTCTAGTCGGGCCATCGATCCTAACATTTTATGCTTCATATCCTAGTCTGAGATGAGACAAAAGTAATTGGTGAGATGTTTGTAAAACAAAAGCACGTAAAAAAATTGAGGAACATTGAGAAGGCATAGCATATCAACAAGATGAAGTTATCAATACATTTCATATCAAAGAATATAATATTTCAATGTTACGAGATCCCAGCGGCGTAGTAATAGACATTGATGCAAGTGAAATGAATGAGGATGAAGATGAGGAATTTAATTTAGAGAATGACGATGACGATGATGATGAGGATGAGGATGAGGATGATGAGATTGAACAGGCGTATGACCAGGATGAAATTCACAATGAGGGCTTCGATTTATAATTATAAGTAACTTTTATTCGGTATCAATTATGTTTTATTTACTATCTAATTTTAAATTTTATATATTTGATATATTGATGAACTATCTTTTTTTATAGGTTATCTAGTTGCTTCAAATATGGTAAATTTTTTTAGTATTGTTCATATTATGAATTTGATATGCAAATGTATTTTTTTACTTACATATTCTTCTAATAATTATGATTGTTAGTTTCAATGTGATGGTCATAGACAGAGTAGCGATGGAAGATCACAGTCTTCCTCTGGTTTAGCCACTGCACAGTCTGATGGTCTTGCAGGAAATGTGCTCTCGAGCTCTTCTCCAGTTGTAGGATCTTCTGGTTCTCAATAGATCTCTGCTAATGTATCTTCTCGAGTATAACAATCACTGGTTGAGAGGGAAGATACACGAGAGGTGATATCTCCGCATGGAGATTCATAAGTATTCAAGTTTTAAATTATCTATGTTTTTAATTAGATATATATTTTTATAAATATCTAACATTGTTTGTTTTTATTTTATGATAGATTTACAAATTCTGTACATGTTATTCATGAGGTGAATAAAATAGTGAAAAACCATTAAGGTGGAGCTTCTATGAGTTATACAATCACGCTGGAAGAAATAAAAAGTTTGTGGTGGAATGAGTTTAAGATAAGTTATTTAAATCATTATGTATATAATTTACTTGGGAGGAGAGTGAAACACTAGAGATAAGGAGGATTTTCAAGAAAAAGTGTGGCGTCTATATTAGAAACATACTCAGTCATGCAAAAATCAGAAGTAAAAAAACTACACTGCATAACCAAGGAGAATTTGAATAAGATTATTGCATATTGGGAATATGAGGATAGTAAACGAAGGAGTGAGCAAAATAAGAAAAATCAACATTGTAATGTTGGCGCTATGTCTACCACGTATGCGGGAGACTCAATAAATATCAATGAACATAGACATCGATTGGTGAGTTTTTTCTAATTCTAACTTTGTAATCTAATACTCACTAATTTATAAATTATAAAAATGTTTGTTTAGGCCAAAGAGATGGGGACTGAGCCATTATTTATAGACACTTTCACTCGTACATTCTAAAAGAAAGATAAGACGTGGAGTGGGGAGAGAGCTAAAACAATGAAGGTTTATAATTTAAAAAATTTAAATTCTTATGTTAGTATTTAACTTTTTTTCTTTAAAAATAGGAGAAATACGATGAACTTGCACAGAGAAATTTGAGTACAAGTGATGATGTAGTCGAATCTAAGCCTTCTGCTAGCAATATCAATTTATGGCTCGAAGCAACTGGCGAGGTGAAAATTGGAAGAATAATTGGACTAGTTCTTTGAGCCAAACCTATAAAGTCCCTGGTGCTTCTTCTTCATCCTCACCAGTAGTAATTGTTGGTGCAATCGGCCCAGGTCACGATTGACCAGACTCGAGTTTGACTCGAGTGATGTTTTGATGTTTGACAAAGTGGTTTGACATAGTATGTTTGACATTGATGTTTGACATTGATGTCGGTTGATGTTTTGGGGAGATTGTTTATACAATCGACCCAGGTTATAATTGACCAGACTTGAGTTTGACTCGAGGGAGACTTTGATGGTTGACTAGGGTTGACCATGTGATTATGGGAAAGTCTAAGCATGGGTCTTGGCAAGGTAAAGTCCGAGTCATGAGTACTTGGCATGGAAAGTCCAAGTGGGACACTTGGCATTTGGGAAAGTCCAAGTCTTGAGTACTTGGCACAAGAGAAGTCCAAGCATGGGTCTTGGCATGGAAAGTCCAACATGGGTTGGCAAGGGAAAGTCCAAGCTTGACTCTTGGCATTTGAGAAGTCCAAGGGGTTTGATATTAGCAGCGTAAAGTCCAAGGGTGGAGTCTTGGCAGCATAAGTCCAATGGTTGGCGGCGTAAAGTCCAAGCGGAGTCTTGTCGGCGTAAGTCCAATGTGCCTTGGCGGTGTAGACACCATTAGCATGACATAGCCGATGGAAGCACCTGAAGGCTAGTGCGATGGATGAACAAGTCATGGATGACTTGGAGGGATCCGAGAGGCGTAAGGCTGATGGAGGTGGCTAGAAGGCTTAGGTCGAGGCTAAGGGTGGTCTAGCAAGTATGGGGACACCATACTTGGGGTAAGACCTCATCTTTGAGGTTGGCAGTCGACTGGCATTATGGCCGGTTCGACTGTCGTGAGTCGACTTGAGTTCGACTGCCAGCTTGGGGCTGAAAATGTGCTGACAGTCGATAGCTCATTGGTAGCAGTCAATTGTTGGGCTAATCCGATCGATGGTTCGCCACAAGCGTAACGCTAGAGCCGATCGGGCAACGCATCGAAGTCGACTGCCAAGAGATCCGTTGGAACTTGTCCAATGTGGATTGAGTCGTTGTCTCACAGCTACAGTGTTGGCAGTCGACTGGGGCCTTATGGCAGTCAACTGCCAGGCGAAAATCTAGTCTGATGGAGGATAAAAGTAGCTGTTCGTGGAAGGCTCAAAGCAAGCGATTTTCTTGGGCGAAATTTAAGGGGAGAGTTGGTGCTTTCCAGTCCTTCAAAGCTAGTTCAAGGCAATCAAAGATCAAGCAATCAAAAGCTCTTGTAAAGTGGTTTTCCTTTACTTGCATTTGTATTTCATTATCATATTTGCTTGTATCTATTTGTTTATTGTTATAAACAATTGTAAGAGGTTTTCTCCACCTCCGACTTGTGTCGAGAAGGAGTTAGTTTTGATTAGTGAGTGTGTGTGCATCACTAGAGCTCTTTAGAGCTCGATCCGTGGAATAGGAACCGTTCGGTTCCGAACCACGTTATATCCTTGCATTTGTGTGTTTGTTTTTTCGTTATTGCTTTATTATCTTTGTTTCCGCTGCACTAACGAAAATTATAGACAAGCACGCGAACGATTTCCATCGACGTACTAGCACACGCTATTCACCCCCCCCCTCTAGTGTCCAATCGATCCCCAACAGTAATAGCAGAAATAAATCAATTAATCAAAGAGGTTACTCATTTGAGGGAGTTACTAGCGCAAAAGAAAAATGAATCGAGACAAAGAGAGCAGGAAGTAAATGAATAGATGAACTAATTTCGGAGGCAACAGATGTTAATTATTCAGCATCTTCAAATTAACGTCTAGTTCAAGTCGACTTCCTCCTCAATCTGGTCCTCCTCCTGATCCCTGTAATAATGATAATGATGATGTATTTTTTGATGATGATGGTGACGATGGTGGTTACGTTTGAATTTGTTGTATTTAAATGTTACTTGACTTATCATATTCGATATTTATGTATTGTAAATTATGTTTATATTTGTTATGTATATATTGATTTAGTATTGAAGTTTGATGTGTGAGTTAGTTTATTTTGTCATATGTGTTTGTAGTAAAACAAGGAAAATAATAGAATTATCATGATTTTTTTAATTTTCCCATATTAGCAACGAAAATAAATTTCATCGCAGATTTGTAGTGAAAAATAATTTTTCATCGCAGATTTGGCAACGAAAAAAAAATCGTTGCAAAAAAAGAAGCAACAGTCGACTGTCTCATGTATCCAGTCGATTGGGCAGTCGGCTAAAAAATATTTCGTGGCCTACTTCTCCACCACCAGTCGATTGATGCCCACCATCAGTTGATTGATAAATGTTTTATTGTGACAAAAAAAATTTTTCATCGCAGAAATTGCGTCGAAAAAATATTTTGTCGCAAGTTATCCATTATCAGTCGACTGATCAATATGATCAGTTGATTGATGTATTGTATCACCTTACATAACCTTATTTAGCCGATAGCCCAGTCGACTCTTTGCTTTCCAGTCGACTGATCAACATGATCAGTCGACTGATGTTATTGTAGCACCTTATAGAAACATTGACAGCCGTTTGACCAGTCGAACTGGTCAGACGTCAGTCGACTAATGTTATTCTTCAATCGACTGACCTTGAATATTTTGCAACGAAATTTGTTTTCGTCGTGAAATTTGGCGACGAAAGTAATTATTCATCACTAAATTTATTTTCATTAATGAAAATATGTTTATTAGTCTTTTGCGACGAACTATATTTTTGTCGTAGATTTGGAGACGAATATAACTATTCATCGCTAAATTTGGCGACGACATTTGTTTCGTCACCAAATTTTGCGACGAATAGTTATTTTCATAGCAAAAATTGGTGACGAATAGTTTTTTCATCGCCAAATTTATTCCCGATGCAAAGTAATTTTATTATTTTTGTGACAAACAATTTTTTCATCGTAGATTTGGCGACGAAGTAGGTTTCGTCGCCAAATTTGGCGACAAAAATAATTATTCGTCACCAAATTTGGTGATGAGTTATTTTTGTTGCTATTTTTATCGCTAAATAGAAATTAATTTTGCAACAAAATTTTTATTCATTACAAATTTTTGTGGCGAATTATTTTTTTTGTTGCAAAATTTTTTGGCGAATTATTTACAACGAAAAATATTTCGTTGCAAAAAAAATTGCAACGAATTTTTATTCAAAATTCATCGTCAAATTGCTTATTTTTTGTAGTGCAACACGATGAACGACTAAGATCATATTACGCACGGTAATGCAGCGTAAGGAATGCAGTATATCATTTCTCTATATATATATGTGAGTACTCGATCCACGTGTGCACTTATGCATTGTACAGTATTTTCATCGTGCGTTGTTGCTCCGATGGACACTATAGCCAATCCCTTAAATCTATCAGGGTCTCCATTGATAATGTTAATAAAGTAGATATTATAGAAATAATAAATGATTCTTATTATTTCTTGTTGTCCCGTAGCAGGACATATTTATACATATAATACAAGACTAATTAAAAAATATATAATTGAAAGATTTATGAAGAAGAGATTGATTTGTTCTAATACGACTAAGTCATATTAACAATTTCTCTTTTAATCTTCTTTCTTCTAGTTTGACTAAGTCTTGATTGATTGATTCTCTTTTATCTCCCGACAAATTCAACGTGAGATTTCTCACGTTGAGTTTGATTGTTAGCTTATGGAAGCATTGTCTGGATAATGGCTTAGTAAAGATATCAGCAATTTGATCTTTCACAGAGATATAAGAGACAGTTAATTATTTAGTTTAAACCCGTTCGCGAAGAAAATGAAAATCAATTTCCACATGTTTTGTACGAGCATGAAAGATTGGATTTGTTGTAAGATAGGTTGCTCCAATATTTTCACACCAAACTTTTGGTGTTATCTTTGACTCAAGATGTAATTCAGAAAGAAGTGATTGAAGCCAAATAATTTCGGATGTTGTGTTAGCTATAGCTTTATATTCAACCTCAGTACTTGAACATGAAACTATGGGTTACTTTTTCGAATTCCATGAGATAAGGTTTCGTCCAAGAAATATTGCATATCCACTGGTAGAGCATCTATCCTCGGAAGAACTTGCCCAATCCGCATCACTAAAGATGTGTAAGTCTCACGACGAATGACAATATATTAGAAGACCATGTAGAATAGTTCCTTTGAGATAACGCAGGATTCTTTTCACACATTCCCAATTTTGTTTAGTGGGATCCTGCATTAATTGACACGCACAATTTACAGGAAATGTAATATTCGTTCGTGTGATAGTAATATATTGTAGGGCTCCAATAAGCTTCGATAAATCTGAGGATCAGTCATAGTAGGTGTTAAATATGGAAAGTTTAAAAATATTAAATTAAATGGCCAAAGAATTAAGGAAATAATCCTGGAAATTTTTTAGAATTTTTAGGAATTTTTTTGGATTTAAACGGAGTTTGTACGAGATAATACGGGGATAATGAATTTACTAAGGAATTAATAAGGTTTTTATTTATTTACAAAGGGGTAGTTCGGATAATTAAGGATCAGCCCCAATTTTTTTCCCCACCGCACCCGACGCTTCTTCCTCTCGCGATCACGCGCGTTACCTTTCAGTTTCTTTTTCGGGATAACTCTTCCGATCTTCTTTTTCTTTCTTTCCCTACGCCACAGCAAGACACCGCCCGCCATTCCCAAACTTTTTCCCCGAGCCTTTTCTTCCTCGCGTCGCCACCCATAGCGCCGACCACGCCCCGCCTTTCCCTATGTCTGTCGCCACCGCGATAGAATCGCCATCGTTCTACCCTTCGGGCGAACCCGTAGCCATCCCCGCAAGCCACCACCGCTTCTTCCTCCCTCGCATGGCAGCCAGCAGCCACGATTCTGGTCGCCACTGCTTGCCGTACGACCTAGAGGTCACGTCGCCATCACTGCTCTCGTGAACGCTCTCTGCGCGCTTGCCGTCCCACGGAGTGCCGACCATCTCGCCAGAGCCTCACGCCGCCGGCCTCACGACCACGCCCAGCCGACGCCGCCATTGGCTGTGCATCCGACACCACAAGCAGGGGTCATCGTCGTGTGTGTCGCCATCTCACACCACCGCACTGTCGCCGCCTCTGTTGGGGGTTGTGGTCTCTCCGGTGGTTGTCGGAGCAGAGGATTAGAGCAATCGGGTGGAGATTTCTACCAGTGGGGGAGCAGCCCTTCTAGCCGAGCATCGCCGGAGCAAGGTAAGGGTTTACTTTTGTCTTAATTTGGATAGGAATTTTATGGCTGTTGTGGATCATATTTATTGGTTGAGTTTTGTCTATAATTTGGGCAGTTTACCTAGGGTCGACGAACAGAGGAATTGGGGATATTGGTTGCCGGTGGGATCCTAGGGCTGGTAAGCATGAATTTGGTGTTATTCAGTTGATCGTATTGTATTCGATGGATATGGGATGGTTGGGTGATATTTTGTTGATTTCAGATAAATTTTGGGTTGTGTGATGGATCTACTTTTTGTGAGTTAGCTGTGAGGTTTTGTTTGGATGTTGTACACATCATGATAGGGGTTGAGAAATTATATTCGAGTAATTGGATGAATGGATGATTATATTAGGTGGAAGGTGATCGAGATTTTATTAAATTTTTGGGTTAATTGGTTTTGTAAGAAATCGATTAAGTATTCGATTTGTCGGTGGATTGCATTTTTTTGCTTAACAATAGTTATGCTATATGCAGGTTTCGATCATGAGGCAGGTCCACGGTCGTGACGATTTCGTTATTTTCTCGAGCATTTTATCAGGCGGGTATTTTGACTTATCTCCTAGATATAGTCATGTTGATATGCTAGTTAGGATAGCTTGCAATAATTTTCATGTTTATATCCCTAGTATGTTTTTGTGCCTACTTGATACATGCATTTGATCGGTTATGGTTATACTTTCCCTGTTTTACTCGGATCATGGATATGTACTTATTGGTTGTGCATATTATTTGGTTATGCATTTTAGTTGGATTTACATGCTTTAGTATCATTCACCATCTTGCATGATTGCATGCTGGCTGGATGGGGTTCCTTTATAGTTGAGCCCGTAACCAGTTACATGGCCTGCACACGCTGCCACTCATGGGTTTGTGGTACACCAGGAGGGTGTGTGCAGTTGCTCTGTCAGGCTCCGTTGGTCCGCTCATGGGTAGCGATGAGGCAACGTGGTAGCGCACAGGGATCCCTCCTCTGGTCTATGACACCGGGAGATGAGAGCTTAGCTCCCCCACTCTGTTTGGGGCAGGAGGATAGGTGTACTCCGACAGCATCCTGTCCACTCGGTCACTCAAGAGCAGTGATGGCAGAGTGCACAGTTGTCATAACCCTACCCACTCGGCTTCACCATCGCATGTGAGGCGGCTGACTGGTGTCAGGGGTGACCATGTCATTTGCACGGCATGCACTTTGCATGGATAGCATTTGTATTGTGTTTGTTGTATTTTTATTAATTCCTTGGATGTTGCATATGATTGCCATGCATACATGATTCATATTTGTATATGGTGATGACTTTATCTCTTATAGTATGGCACATGCTCCTGTATCAGGGCAGGAGATTCAGGTAAGTACAGTCCTTTTGTATTTCTTGCTTGCATACCCTATTTATATGAGACTGTACTGACATGATTCTTATTGTTAGCTATATCTTGCTATGCATATCGACTATTATCCGCTAAGTTCTTTGAACTTACCCCGTTGCTTTACATCTGTTTCAGGTTGAAACTGCCAGGAGAGTCCAGCTGCCAATCCCCCCTCGTCGAAATGGATAGGTTTTATTGGTCTTATGGTTTTGGTTTTTAACTAGATGAAGTGTGTAGGATTTGTGTTTGTTTTGGTTATGTACTTGTGGAGGTTTGGAGATATTTGTTGTGTCCTTATGGACTATTCGATTGGTTTGGTTGTATATTCCTG
Source organism: Wurfbainia villosa (assembly GCA_025175895.1). NCBI lineage: Eukaryota > Viridiplantae > Streptophyta > Magnoliopsida > Zingiberales > Zingiberaceae > Wurfbainia > Wurfbainia villosa. The sequence goes on from CM045988.1 coordinate 56,619,533, forward strand.
CTTAGATGGCAGAAGGGGTAATTCTAGATATAGTAGTCTGTTGCCATTTACCTGGATTGATGGCCTGAGGCCAATTTATTATCTGCGTGTGTAGTTTTTGTTCCGGTCATGTTGACCGATGTATAGTGGTCGTGTAGGGCTTGTATGCAAGTTCCATATTGTCACCCGTATAGGGGAGATGTTGCCGGATTTTCGTCTGGCGGGGACTCCCCCGGGGCATGAAAAATTATTGGTATCAGAGTGTAGGTTTCCGAGTTCCTTAGGGTCTTTGGGTTTTTAGAGTTTGCCACGTTTGGCAGGTTAATTGGGGTATTTTCAGAGTTGTACGGATTTTTGACGATTTTTATGTTTTGAAAATTCGAGGTATTATTGATGAGGTTAATTTGGGGATTTGGCGGTGATAGGACATCTCCAGACGGCTAACAGGTGAATAAATTCTAGAAAATTTTCTAGATTTAGTACATATTTGTATTGGCTATATTGATTATGTGGTTTACTTAGGTAGTATCTTGTTTTGTCTAGTATTGTTTTAACCTGATATTTGTTAGACTGTTAGATTTTTAGGTTACTGGTTTGTCATTAACATATGGTTATTAATTTATATTACTGTTATACGTAGCTAGTTATCATGGTGATATAAATGATTAGATATTATTGGTAGATGTTTATCTCTTACTTTTTGGACTAGTATTAGGATTGGACTAGTATTGAGATTAGACTAGTTGAATAATATGACTAAGATGGATAAATTCGTAGAAGGTATACATATAGATTCTTTGACTCTCTAGATCCTAGTGCATGATGACATGATTACATTTCTTACATAGTTTAGGGTATATATAGGCATCTGATGGTTTATTTAGTATTGCCTTGACTTTGTTCTAGCATGACCCTTTAGTTATACTCTAATTAATTTTAGCCATTGATTGCCATTAGTATGACTATGCTGTTGTTTATTAGACAGTGTGTTATATGTTTATATGGTTATGTGTTTTTGCGGTGGATATCATGAATAAGACTAGTAGAGATAGAATAACTTAGATGAAGTTATTCTGTAGGAGCAGATCTCAGGAATGAAACATTAGTAGAACCCTAGGTGTTGGAATCCTAGGCGTAATAACCCGATGTGCATATTAGTATATGTTTATCCATTTACTATTTCAGTGATATGGTGATCGGACCAGTAGAGTTCATATGATTAGGATGCGATTAATCCTTCGAGGGTATATATAACATTGTTCATATCTCGGCTACCAACTATATCTCTCATTCTTGGTTGAGAGAGAGTCTGCAGTAGAGTCTCTCTATGGTTGCTTTGGATATCTGTGGTCGATCATGTTCCCCATGCATGGTTGAGATAATCTACTGTAAGGTTATACTCTTGCGTATCCATTCGGAGATGATGATAATCGAATTCGTATGATGTTTGTAGCTAGATAGCTACTTTACATCTTAAGTATCCACGAGATCTGTTTGTGGTAGCATGTTGTGGCATGCATGGTTAAACTGGTAGAAATGATATAATTTAGGCTTAACCCTTTTGTCATGCTTGTTAGTAGAGGGGTTGTTCTGATTGGCCTTTATAGGCGTTTCCTGTTAGCTGGGACGAAACCCTATGATTACTCGTCTCGATGTGTTTATTAGTGGATTTATGATTTTATTGACCTTGATAACCGTTCAGGTTAGAAGAGTTGGAACCTCTAGACTTAACCATCTCAACTTATTTATTTATAAGTCGATGATCTTTACCGACTTTGGTAAACAGTTCATATTAGAGGTGTTGAAACCCTCGCTTGACCGCCTCAATGGGTTTAATAGTAGATCGATGATCTTTGTCGACGTTGATAGTCATTCTATGTTGGATGTATTGGATAACCCTAGACTTAACAACCTAGGATAATTGACTGCCCACGCGACCTATTAGTTGTAGTATGCTAGTGCGTGCAGTCAATAACTAGATATTTGTTGGTGCAGTGAGGCACCGAAATCGAACCTGTGTTTTGATTATAGCAAAGACACAAAAGTTAAGTCTATTTTGTTTTCTCACGAGCTGAATCGAGTGTGCAGAAGATTGATATAGCTGGAGCTGAAGGCTAGCGACACCCGGAGGAAGTCGCGGTGGTCGGGCGATACTCGAGTTACTTCAGAGGGAGCCGAAGGAATCGAGTGGAAGGCCGGAAGCAAAAGCGACACGTAAGTATCGAGGTAAGCTCGTGTGTGCGAGAGTAAGTAAGGTCGTATCCTCTTTACGGGGATGATCTTAAGCGTAGATCCGACCAAAGACATCTTATAGATGGTCTAGGTCGAGATCAGATGGTCGACGACCATCGAAATTATGTTTTTATTGAGCTAACTTTGACTTGCAGCAAGCATCAGTCGACTGCCAGCTTGGAGGACTCGACTGCCGTGTATCAGTCGACTGCCGAAGGTTATCAATCGACTGATGCTGCCATCAGTCGACTGATGATGGCCATCAGTCGACTGATGGTCAATGATCAGATTCGAGGAGTCAAGGCTTATCACTCCACCTCAAAGCGGTTTGGTGTCCATTTGTGATTGGTTGAAGACCCACTCGAAAAGGGGCTCAAAGGCTATAAAAGGAGGGCCAAACCTAGGGTTTCATCAACAATTCTAAGTGCTCAAAAGCCTCCATTACGCTGCAACTCTACGACAACGAAGTCCTTCCATTTCGATGTCTAGGTTTAACTTTCTTTATTATTATTGTACGTCGGTCTTAGTTTTTGTTATCATTTGTCATTTATATTTCCGGAGCTTTTATCGTATACGAGGAGAGGGGGAGTGTCCCTCTACCTCAAGTTTTTGTGGTTTCTTCTTGTATCGATTAACTCCTACCTCTAACGAGGAGGAGTTCCTTTAGTGCTTTTGCCCTCCGTACGTGGTCAAGGACCACTAGGGCCTTGGAGTAGTAGCCTTCGGCTACGAACCAAGTAAATCTCTTGTGTCTATTGTCTCCTTTACTTTTTGTTTTGCTTATCTTTCCGCTGCATATAAGTTTTCTTTTAAAACGAGTTCGTACGAGAAAAATTTTCTTTCGCTATTCACCCCCCCCCTCTAGCGAACCGCATTGATCCAACAATTGGTATCAGAGCCGGGGGCGCTTAGATTTGGTGAAACCACCAATCTAACATTTTTTTTACAGATTTGTTTTTTCGTTCGTTTAAATTTTTCTCCCGCACTACTAATCCAAGACGAAGTCTTGGTACTCTTCGTTTGATTTTGTTTTGCAAGTATTCGCTTTTGGAGTAGCCGACGGTCAAACGGGCATAACTTTTCGTACAAGTTGACCCACGACACGGTCTACCTACCAAATCGAAGCCCTCGCAGAGATCTACACTTCTTACCGGGGTTTACCCCCGTAACAAGCTGTTTTCATCCTCAAAAAACGACGTTTAGTAGCCTTTCGGGGACATCGAAGGTTGTGAGTACTTACTTTTTATTTAGTTTCTTATTTCTTTGCTTAACTTTCTATTTTTCGTTTATTTCTTTTTATTTCCCGCACTACTAATCCAAGACGCAAGTCTTGGTACTTTCGTGTGTTTTTGTTGTTGCTAGGTTTTCATTTTAGTCTCCTTGTCTTTTTGTTCTAATGGCCCATCTCGAGGGTTTTAGCACCGTCCGACCTCCGTTTTACAACGGAGATGATTTCCGTTACTGGAAAGGTCGGATGGAATGCTTTCTCAAAACCCAAATTGAGATGTGGATCATAATTCAAACGGGTTTCACACTTCCGACCAATGAAGTGGGTGACTCCTTGGATTATGATCAATGGACCGTTGCAACAAAACGACAAGTCGAAGCCGACGCCAAGGCGACACAAATCCTCCAATGTGGCCTATCCAAGGAGGAGCTAAATCGTGTCGGCCCCTTCATAAGCGCAAAGGATCTTTGGACAAAACTAATCGAGTTACACGAAGGATCGGATCAAGCTAAGGTTTGCAAACGTGATTTGTTATTCAATAAATTGTACACACTAAAAATGCAGGAACACGAGTCCGCGACGCAACTCCACGCCCGTGTCCAAGACATAGTCAACAACCTACACGCAATCGGGCAAAAGGTCGAAAACCGCGACCTTATAAGGTATGTCCTAAACTCTTTTCCGAGGACTACCTTATGGGCATCCATGGTTGATGCCTATAAGGTCTCCAAGGATCTTTCTAAAATTAGGTTAGATGAACTCTTTTCCGATTTCGAATTACATGAACAATCCAACTCGGAACCCGAGAGGGGTATAGCCTTGTTTGCAGGTTCAAAGAAGAAGAAAATCGCAAGCAAGCCACCACCAATCGAGGAGGAAGACGAGTCCGAAGAAGAAGTTGACCCGGAGTTGACTGCCGAACTAATGAACCTAGCTCGAAGGATAGCCAAGGGACGAAAGCGAACCACGACTCGACCCAACCAAGGTAAGCCTAAAAGTTCTAACATTAGGTGTTATGAGTGCAACAGGTTTGGACATATCAAGTCCGAGTGCCCCAAGCTCAACCACCAAGCACCTAAGCATAAGAAGGCCCTCAACGCGACATGGGAAGAAGCGTCATCCGAAGAAGACGAAGATCACGTCTTCATGGCGAAATCAATTGAGTCAGACACGGAGACCGAACTTGAGTCAGAACCTGAGGATGACTCGGACTACGAAGCTACCTTCAAGTCAAGCCACGGATACGCATCCGGTTCAAAAGATACCCTTAAGGTGAGTCGAGCTTTATTTAATACTTTACATAATACGGTTAGGTTTTTGTCTAGGAAGTTAGCTAAGTCAGAGTCCAAGGTCGAGACCCTTGTTGAGGAGGTTAAACTCCTCAAACACGAGGTCTCCCTAACCTCTTCGACTAGTCGAGTTCAAGAGAAGGACTCAACTCGAGTTGAAAAGCTCGAAGTTGAGAACTCTCTCTTGAAAAGTCAAGTCGAAGATCTTAGGAACACGTTGGAAAGGTTCACTTCGGGATCCAAAGGACTTGACCTCCTACTTGGATCTCAAAGGGCCGTGTACAACAAGGCTGGACTAGGGTTTAACTCAAACACGACTAATAGGTCGTATATGTCGATTGTAAGTCGACATAAGAAACATGTCCAAGCATGGGTCCCTAAGAACTTTTTGATTTCAACTCTAGGATCCAACCCGTACTGGGTTCCCAAGGACCAAATCCACTATGTGGATAGACCGAACCGATTCAACGGTCTAGGGGGAGCCAGTACAAAACATGTTTGTGCTTTAACTTAGAAATTGCATGTTTTAACTTAGAATGTTTATGCTTTAACTTAGAAATTGCATGCTTTAACTTAGAAAGTTTGTACTTTAAAACTTGTGAACTCACTTAGAACAAAAACATAACCAACTAAAATTTTTCGAAAAGATTGAGCCTCGGGGAGCCTCTTTTCAAAAACATAACCAACTAAAATTCTTCGAAAAGATTGAGACCCGGGGAGCCTCTTTTCAAAAATAACTAGTTAGACGAGGAAATAATTTTAGGTAAGTCAAGTCATCATTTTCTTGAAAATGGCTTTGTCTAAGGAAGTGGTCGATGATCCGATAAAAGAAGGCCCCTGTGCCTCGCCATGACTTGGAAGCCATGATCTTGAAAAGGTAAACTTGACAAGCCTAGGGTTAAATCCAAATCTAACATAAAATTACTTGAACCTAAATCCACTTAATCAACTTAATTTGAAGTCATCTCAAAATAAACACATAAGTATAACATGCTTGATCACATAGACTCCGATGAGATGACCTAGGGTTAACAACTTACAACCAATTTTCTTAACAAAAATCTAACATCCAATCCAACCACCTTGTGTGTAGGATCAATGGATGTTGGACAGCGGTTGCTCCCGACACATGACCGGGGATCAACTCAAATTCGCAAAGCTTCGATTCAAACGACAAGGATCGGTAGCCTTTGGGAATAACGGCAAGCTCAAAATCATCGGATCAAGTGATATCGAGCTTAACACAAATTTTGTTATTAAAAATGTATTACTTGTAGAGAATTTTGAATATAACTTACTTAGTGTAAGCCAATTGTGTGATAATAACTATAAGGTTATATTTCTAGAAAATGAATGCGTAATTAATACCAACGAAACCTATGAAATAATTCTTAAAGGAACTAGAAATAACAACATTTATACGATCAATTTAACCAACTCCTCAACTAAGTGTCTTATGACACGGCAAGAGGAATCATGGTTGTGGCACCGACGACTCGGTCACTCGCACCCAAGACTCGTCCACAAGATGAGTCATAGTGGCTTAGTCAGAGGCTTACCCAACCTCAACAACTTGGTTAATAAAATCTGTAATGCTTGTCAACAAGGAAAACAACCTAGGACACAACACAAGTTAACTAACCAAGAACGAACCTCAAGTGTACTTGAGCTCCTACATATGGATCTATTCGATTCACATGGAGCCAAGTCACTCAATAGAAGTCAATATTGCTTAGTCATAATTGACGACTACTCCAGGTTTACCTGGGTTAGGTTCATCAAACATAAAAATGATATCCTAGATCAATTAATCAATCTATTCAAATTAATCGAGAATCAAAAAGACCTTAAGGTTAAAAGACTTAGAAGCGATCATGGTGGTGAATTCGAAAATCAAAGGTTCACCGACTTCTGTAACCTAAACGGATACCACCATGAATTCTCTTGCCCTAGGACCCCTCAACAAACTGGCCTAGTGGAGCGGAAAAACCGAACTCTACAAGAAGCCGCTAGGACCATGTTGAACGAATACGACCTACCCGATAGGTTTTGGGCAGAAGCCGTTAGCATGGCTTGCTATGTCCAAAATAGGATCCTTATGGTAAAGAGGCACCTTAAGACCTGAAGATTTATCACGATAAAATACCTAACATCAAGTACTTTAGGGTATTTGGGTGTAAGGTACATATCCTAAACACTAAGGATTACCTAGGAAATTTACATCCAAAACCACGACGAATCTTTCTAGGATACTCGACTACAAGTAGAGCTTATAGAGTATATAACCACGACACCCTTAGAGTCGAGGAGACTATCAATGTAGTATTCGATGAAGGACATGAACCTACAAAACCCCCGGCAACCCCAATTAGCGAGCCGATTCATACTAGACCTTACTCGATCCGAGATCAGGTCTAGTGTTAATCCTAACCTAAGTCAACCTAGTCACTCTATTGATCAAGTGATAGATGACTCCAACCAAACTAGTGTTCAACCAAGTCACCCCATTGATCAAGCATTAGGTGACACAAACCCAACCCAATCTAGGACTTAAACTAACCACCCTATCGATCAAGTGATAGGAGATCCTAATCTAGGAGTTCGAACTAGAGCATCCTATAGGAACCTTAGTCAAATTTCCTTAATTTCAAAGATAGAAACCAAATCAATTGAACAAGCTCTTCTTGATCCCGATTGGATTATTGCAATGCAAGAAGAGCTAGCTCAATTTACTAGGAATGAAGTGTGGGAATTAGTACCACCACCTAAAGACAAAACGATAATTGGAACAAGGTGGGTGTTTCGAAATAAGCTTGATGATAAAGGTGAAGTAGTTAGAAACAAGGCTCGGTTAGTCGCCAAAGGATTTAGCCAAGTCGAAGGCTTAGATTACGACGAAACCTATGCCCCAGAAGCTAGACTCGAATCCATTCAGAATGTTGCTAGCTTATGCCGCACATCGAGGATTTAAGTGTTCAAATGGATGTTAAGTCGGCATTCCTAAATGGATACATTAAAGAAGAAGTTTATGTTAGCCAACCCCCCGGATTCGAAAATCTAGATAAACCCGACCATGTTCTAAAACTTAAGAAAACTCTCTATGGACTTAAACAAGCTCCTCGAGCTTGGTACGAGAGACTTTCAATCCATCTTAAGTCAAAAGGGTTTAACCAAGGCTTAGTTGACCCAACTCTCTTCGTAAAAACCTTAGGTAAAGAAATATTCATAGCTCAAATTTACGTAGATGATATAATTTTTGGAACCTCTAACTCAGCCTTACTAAACGAGTTCGTTTCACTCATGGAAAGTGAGTTCGAAATGAACTTGGTAGGCGAGTTAAGTTTCTTTTTAGGTCTACAAATTAAACAAACTAAGGATGGTATATACCTACATCAACAAAAATACACTAAGGAGTTAATTAAAAGATTTGGAATGCAAGACGCTAAGGTAATAAACACCCCAATGGCGATAAATGTTAACATAGGAGAAGACCTAGAAAGTAAGTCCATTGACTTAAAGTACTATAGGAGCGCAATAGGAAGTCTTCTATACTTAACTGCGAGTCGACCCGACATCCTATTCGCAGTAAGTATGTGCGCCAGGTTTCAAACCTGTGCTAAGGAGTCTCACCTAACCCTAGTTAAGCGTATCCTTAGATATCTAAAGGGTACACTTAATGTCGGTATTTGGTATCCTAGATCTACTGAGTTCGAACTAATCGGCTACTCCGATTCGGATTATGCCGGTAGTAAACTCGATAGAAAGAGCACGAGTGGTTGCTGTCAACTACTCGGCTCGAGTCTAGTGAGTTGGTGCAGTAGGAAGCAACATTGTGTTGCCTTATCTACCACCGAAGCCGAATACATCGCGATGGGTGAGTGTGTCACTCAACTTCTTTGGATGAAGCACACTCTCCGCGACTTTAAGTTAGACTTTACGAATACTAAACTTCACGTAGATAACATTAGTTCAATTAATCTTACCAAGAATCCAATATGTCACTCTAGGACCAAACATATAGAAGTCAAACACCATTTCATTCGAGAACATGTGGCCAACGGAGCCATACAACTCGAGTACGTCGAATCGAAATCTAACCTAGCAGACCTATTTACTAAACCCCTACCCGAAGCCGAATTTAGTCTATTAAGACGAAAATTGGGCATGTGCGTAATAGAATAAGAACTTGCAAACTATATTTTCTTACTACTATTTCTTATTTTTCATTTTGATGGAACTAGCATAGGACATACCTTAGATATCATGCACCTATAGATTTAAGGAGCCAGTACATCTCACAACACATAGGACTAATGTGTTTGTGTACTTAGCCACGTAGATGGGCGTGAGATGTTAGGACCCTACTCCAGGTTCCAAGATGTAGATCAAGTGTGTCAATATGAACCTCGGAGTATAAATATGCAACTAATATTAACCAACTCTAATCAGGACTTGTTGATAATATCATTTCAATCAAGTCAAACTAGAGTTGAACATTTAGATGAATTATTTTCACATACTATTTTTAAAATCATCATGCTTGGACTTAGGGTTTTCTTAAAACCCCCCCACTTTTTCCTTGATTTATGTCAAAAGGGGGAGAAAAGGCCAAAGTTAAGGTTCAAGAAAAGGCCAAAGCCAAAGTTAAGGTTCAAGAAAAGGCCAAAGTTAAATTTCAAATTTTTGAAATTGATAACTTAACTTAAAACTTTGATTCTGGCCTAAGTTAAGGGGGAGTAAGGTTTAGGTTTCAACTCTTCGGAATTGAAAACTTTAAAGGCCCAAGTTAAGAAATCAAAAGTTAAACCTTTTGAATAATTAACCTTTTGACTTAACTTTTGATTACTTAACTTGCACTTATTTTTGACTCTAAGAAGCCTAAGTTAAGTAATGCCATTTACTTAACTCATTATCTTTTGTGTTTGGAGAGCTAAAAGTCTTTTTCAAGTACTCACCCTCGGTCAAGGGGGAGGGTTCCTCTAAGGGGAGAACTTGAGAATTATTTTTACTACTCCTACTTTTGCTTCTTGTCTATACTGTTTCATGCACTTAATTTCCTTAACTTTGTGTGTTTTTGCCATATATCAAAAAGGGGGAGATTGTTGGTGCAGTGAGGCACCGAAATCGAACCTGTGTTTTGATTATAGTAAAGACACAAAAGTTAAGTCTATTTTGTTTTCTCACGAGCTGAATCGAGTGTGCAGAAGATTGATATAGCTGGAGCTGAAGGCTAGCGACACCCGGAGGAAGCCGCGGTGGTCGAGCGATACTCGAGTTACTTCGGAGGGAGCCGAAGGAATCGAGTGGAAGGCCGGAAGCAAAAGCGACACGTAAGTATCGAGGTAAGCTCGTGTGTGCGAGAGTAAGTAAGGTCGTATCCTCTTTACGGGGATGATCTTAAGCGTAGATCCGACCAAAGACATCTTATAGATGGTCTAGGTCGAGATCGGATGGTCGACGACCATCGAAATTATGTTTTATTGAGCTAACTTTGACTTGCGCAAAGAAGCATCACGATCGCCACTGAGAGACTCGACGCCGTGTATCACCGATCGCTGAAGGTTATCAATCGATCCGATGTCGCCATCATCGATCGATGATGGCCATCGATCATGATGGTCAATGATCAGATTCGAGGAGTCAAGGCTTATCACCTCAAAGCGGTTTGGTGTCCATTTGTGATTGGTTGAAGACCCACTCGAAAAGGGGCTCAAAGGCTATAAAAGGAGGGCCAAACCTAGGGTTTCATCAACAATTCTAAGTGCTCAAAAGCCTCCGTTACGCTGCAACTCTACGACAACGAAGTCCTTCCATTCCGACGTCTAGGTTTAACTTTCTTTATTATTGTACGTCGGTCTTAGTTTTTGTTATCAGTTTGTCATTTATATTTCCGGAGCTTTTATCGTATACGAGGAGAGGGGGAGTGTCCCTCTACCTCAAGTTTTTGTGGTTTCTTCTTGTATCGATTAACTCCTACCTCTAACGAGGAGGAGTTCCTTTAGTGCTTTTGCCCTCCGTACGTGGTCAAGGACCACTAGGGCCTTGGAGTAGTAGCCTTCGGCTACGAACCAAGTAAATCTCTTGTGTCTATTGTCTCCTTTACTTTTTGTTTTGCTTATCTTTCCGCTGCATATAAGTTTTCTTTTAAAACGAGTTCGTACGAGAAAAATTTTCTTTCGCTATTCACCCCCCCCCCTCTAGCGAACCGCATTGATCCAACAATATTTATATACTGCATGTCTATCCACGAGTTCTATTCGGGGTAGCATGTAGTTGCGCGTAGACAGTGCTATTGATTGTCGACCCACGAGTTACGTTCACGGTAGCTCATAGATAGTTCCCTTTGTATTACCTCGAGAGACACGAGGCTTTGTCGTGGTATCTGGATGTGCATTGCTTGTAGATTGCAGTGGTTGTGTATGTTACGGGTATATTTGTTATACCGCCGACCAAGTTAGTAGTAGACTGATATTGGTACTCTGAGGGTTGGGTTACTCTAGCTTGTTCCCTGGGACTTCCATTATGTGCATTATGATTATGCACTATTGTCTATCCATCCACTGAGTGGTTGTATTTACCCCCTCCTCACTTATCCTCTAGGTTAACTGATGGAGGACGTGTCCTGTTGACCTACCTTTGTGTCGCTCAGAGAGTTCCTTGTCGTGCTTGTCTCCCTGCATCGTCGGGATGCCGCTTTATTTACTTTATCGGTATTGCATTTTGTTATGCACTTTGGATTTTGTCGCAGTTTAATTTGGTGTCATAAAACTATTTTACTTTAATTGATATATGTTTTGTCGTGCATGCATGCAGTTAATAAAATATTTGTATTTCTATTATTATTTTGAGGTTTTTACCAGATCTGGTCCATGGATTTCGGAATATTGTCACTTAGGGGTTCCTCTGTCATTTGGATGACGGATATGCCCCAGGACGTGACAATTTTATTGGTTTGCAGTTTTGGTTTGTGGGTTTTGTGTTTCGAGGATTTTCTTTTCCTTGATTTTTGGGAGTTATTGTGTTTTGGGACAAGGTAAGCTGAAGGATATCTCTGAGTTATAGGAAAAGTATTGTCTTTAGTGGTTATTGTACTTTAGTGGTTAGTAAAAGTATTGACTTAGTGAAATTGCCCTACTCATGGTCGGGGATGAGGTCGAGGACGTAGTGACCTTGTGGAACCTAACGATGATTTCAGAAGTACGAACTCTTTAGAGGTACCGACTAATGTCGAATTAGGAAGCTAGGGGTTTGGCCTACTAGCCACCAATTTGAAGGACAAGGAGTAAACCCTCAGAGAATATCAGTCCCTACTATTAGTGATTTGATTATGGATAAGGCGTGTATATCTACACTGGTCAAGACGATGAAAGATCGTTTTACCTTATTATAGGAGGTGTTGGATGGGATATTTATCTATCCCAGTATTTCATCTAGAGAAGATCCGGAACTTTTTGTTAAAAGAGAGATGGACCTTTGAGATTAGGCATCGATTGTCGATGATAGAATGTGGTAGTTGTGGAAGGAAATGAATATCCTTCATTGTAGATAAAGGATCTATTTAGATCAGCTATAGGACACCTGTGTATACTCTAGGATTGATCTATGGCTAGTGGGTTGATATTGTAGTGACATGGTGTCATACAATTATCATTGTCGTTGGGATGATTGTTATATCATCAGCCTAGAGTAAAGAGAATGCAGTTGTATAGCGATGACAATTTCATACTTGGTATGAATTGTATGAGCTTATGATTATCTATTAGACTTATTAACGACTTAGTCATCCAGGGATTTGGGAAGTTGTGGATTTTTGACATGATTGGATCAGTTGTGGTCATTGGAGTTGCGCACTCGGCCAACGTAGATGGTGGTTTACTAGTATTGATTTGATTATTACCAAAGATATGGATTGAATGCTCTAGCGGTACTACATCGGTGGTTAGTTGGACCAAGATGGTAATGGAATTTAATTGGTCTGAAGCTTGTGAAACTAGTTTCAGGGCTCAGACGATAATTGGCTTTTGCATCAGAGTTAGTTAATCATTCTGGTGTGGATGGAAGGGTAGTGTACATGGATGCATCATTTCGGAGATCGAAGTGATTCCGATGCTATTGAATAAGACGTATCCTAAGCTTACGGCAGTAAAAGGACTGCGAGATAAGCCGTCATATATATGATGTGGACTTTGCAGTTAGTATGTTGTTTTGAAGAAGTGAGGAGAAGAAGTGTTGGTGCAATCGGCCCAGGTCACGATTGACTAGACTCGAGTTTGACTCGAGTGATGTTTTGATGTTTGACATAGTATGCTTGACATTGATGTTTGACATTGATGTCGGTTAATATGTTAGGGAGATTGTTGGAGCAATCGACCCGGGTTATAATTGACAGGACTCGAGTTTGACTCGAGTTTGACTTTGATGGTTGACTAGGGTTGACCATGTGATTATGGGAAAGTCCAAGCATGGGTCTTGGCAAGGTAAAGTCTAAGTCATGGGTACTTGGCATGGAAAGTCCAAGCATGGGTCTTGGCATGGAAAGTCCAACATGGGTTGGCAAGGGAAAGTCCAAGCTTGAGTCTTGGCATTTGAGAAGTCCAAGGGGTGTTGATATTGGCGGCGTAAAGTCCAAGCGGAGTCTTGGCGGCGTAATTCCAATGTGCCTTGGCGGTGTAGACACCGTTAGCATGACATAGCCGATGGAAGCACCTAAAGGCTAGCGCGATGGATGAACAAGTCATGGATGACTTGGAGGGATCCGAGAGGCGTAAGGCTAATGGAGGTGGCTAGAAGGCTTCAAAGTCTCACATTGGGTCTAGGCATGAAGGGTCATGGTGCTTATAAGTATGAGGGCACCATACTTAAGTTAAACCTCAACCGCATTATGGCCGGTTCGACTGCCGTGAGTCGACTTGAGTTCGACTGCCGTTTAAGAGCTGAAATGGCTCTGGCAGTCGACTGCTCATTGGAGCAGTCGACTGATGTCGACGGCAGTCGACTGCCAAGGGATGGCAGTCGACTGCCAGTTGAGTTGCGAGCACAGAATGCTCCGTAGCCGACTGGGCAGTCGACTACGGGCGTTGGCAGTCGACTGCCAATGTTGGCAGTCGACTGGTGAGAGTCCCGTTGGAACTTGTCCAATGTGGATTGAGCCGTTGTCTCACAGCTACAGTGTTGGCAGTCGACTGGGGACTTATGGCAGTCGACTGCCAGGCGAAAATCCAGCCCGACGCAAGATAAAAAGGGGAGCTCGTGGAGGATTTCATCATCAGTTCTTAGGGAGCTTTCTTGAGGCGATTTGAAGGCGATTTGCAGGTGCATTTCAGGGCCCTTCAACCTCATCCAAGCAACCAACAAGCAAAGCGCTCAAACCCTAGTTTTGTAAAGTGTTCTTTGCATTTTCTTTGTATTTGCTTGTATTTCTTTCGTTTATTGTTGTAAACATTTGTACGAGGTTTCTCCGCCTCTTACTTGTTGTCGAGAAGGAGTTTATTGATTAGTGATTGCATTGGCATCGCTAGAGCTCGTTAGAGCTCGATCCGTGGAGTAGAAACTGTTCGGTACCGAACCACATTATATCTTTGTGTTCGTGGTTATTTCAATTCGTTATTGCTTGTATTATTACTATTCCGCTGCGCATAACGAGTTTTGTAGAGACGATCATGAACGATTTCCATCTACGTACGGGCAATGCGCTATTCACCCCCCCCCCCTCTAGCGGTCGCACAGGTCCTAACAAGTGGTATCAGAGCCCGGGGCTCTTCTATGGACTAACCGCCGGGAGCTAAGACAAAGACGCTAGAGGGTGAAGATGGAGTTGGAAGGACAATTAGGTTGGGATATCAAACACCTATCCCGTATGCCTTCTATGGACGAGAAGGTTTTAATTCTTGGAAGGCGAGAATTGAAAATTTTTTGATGATAAGGGACTTCGAAGAATGGTCAATTTTAATGGAGGGATATAGCTATCTAATAGGACCAAAGGGAGGTTTCCTCAAGAGGAAGAAGTGAAGATCAACTCCTAGCCTTTGAGAAAAACATGAAGGTAGTAAAATTTATTCTTGATTTGGTCCCCAATGATATTGTGTGTATGGTAGGGGACTATATGGATGCTAAGGAGTTGTGGAGCCAAGTGGCAAAGTTTCATGAAAATCCTTCATCAATCCAAGAAGAAGAAGAAGAAGAGGAGTGCTCACCCTCTCAAGCTCAAGCAAGTACATCGCCATCTAAAGAGCTTGAGGATTCGAAGGTCGATAGGGAGTCAACTTCCGGATCGGTGGAGGAAGTGGAAGAGGCATCCACCTCAAGGATTGAGGAGGAGGAGAGAACTTCCACACCGGAACATCAAGAAGAAGCTTCGACATCCGGTCAAGATGAAGAAGCTCAAAATCCGATTCCGGCACCTTCCACCACCATCCTAGGTAACTCAATCATATCAATTTGTAATAAAAATCATATCATATGTTTTGAATGTAGGGAAGTCGGTCACTACAAAAGCATGTGCCCAAAGAAGGTTAAGAAAGCTCCTCCGGCACCTAAAAGTCAAGAAAAGTCAAAGGATGCCGGTTCTCCAAGTCAAAAGAGCAAGGAGCAAGTTATATGCTTCAAGTGCAACTCAAAAAGACATTATAGGAATCAATGTCCTAAGGTGAGGAAGAACACCCAAAAGAGAGCATCACAAGTAGGGGGAGCCACTAAGGCAAATCCTAAGGTATATTTTAATTATGCTCCTTCTTTAGTTAAAAGTCAAAAGCATGCTAGGAATATTAATTCTCTTGCAATTAATGAAAAGCATGCTAATAGGAATAAATATTTTTGTTTAGGAGATAAGAATGTCCACTTAGGAAATAAGGAGAAATTTGGGACTAATGTCCCTAAAAATATCTTACCTAGGGAATCTATCAAGAAAATAGGAGAACACCTAGGTTTCAATCATAAATGGACTAGGCATATGCCTAGAAAGGACAATGCCCAAAGATCAAATCAAAATTCTAAAATTGGGCAATTAGAATTAGAAAACCAAGCCTTGAGGTCAAGGCTTGAAAAACTAGAAAAGACCCTCAAGAAGATGCAAAATCAATTTCAAGGGTCTAGTGGTCAAAGTCAAGGGTCAAAACCTCAATGTCAGCATCTAGGACCCAAGAAACAAAAGTCAACCAAGAGCAAGAATGGTTTGGGTCACAAACCTAAGCCTAAGGTGGCTTACCATAGTGTTCCATTTGATTATGGAACACAAACTAGGTCTAGGAAGACCAAGGTCAATAGGGAAGTCATCCCTAAGGTTGACCAAAGGTTGTGCCTAGTGGCTAGGGTTTCTAGGAAACCTAGGGTGGCCACTAAGAAGGTTGCAAGGGGAGTTACCTCTAGAGTCAACCTAGGTAATACCACAATGACAAAGGCTAACAAGCCTAGAAGGGTCAGTAGGAGGGTATCTAGGGAGGTTATCCCTAAGGAATACCTAATTAACCCTAGGAGCTCAAATAGGTTTTGGGTTCCTAAGAGCGTGATTGACTCACGCTAGATGGGTTAGGGTGTGTCAACCTTGATTGGATGAGTAGTTAACTCAACCATGGTAAAGGTGGCACCTTGGGTTATTTTCAAGGTTATGGTTACCTTGGAAATACTTTTGAGCTTTAATCCTAAAAGATTTTAGGATGTGCCAATATTATTTGAGAAGTTTGATAAAGTGATCAAATTGGCACATTTTAGGTTTAGAGGTCATATTATGCCATTTTGGGTTTTTGGCACACTAGGGAGATTAGTGATAATATGGCAAAATATACTTGATTATATGAAATGACAACTAATATTAAAATTTTGGTATCATTATACCTATGTATTTTATTTGCCATGTTGTATTTGTTATATAACATGTCATGACATCATGTTTATTTTTGTCATTTATATGTCATGTTCATGTTTAGGATTAAGTCATTAAATGTCATGTGTTTTTAGATTTCATTTTATGTCATGACATCATGATTATGAGCATATGCTTATTTATATCATCATTAATGCCATAATCATTCATGCATTTGATTAAAATTGAATTAAGGACAATAGCATTACTTGGAGTCCCATTTATAAGGGAATCAAGTAGGGTTGCCTTAGAAAAATGCATGAAACCCTAGATTAGGGAGAACACTACCCACATCTCACATCACATTGACATGTATGTGTATTTATACACCCTAAATACATGTGAGATGCTAGGATATGAGTTGGGTTCAAGGTGCATAGTTTTTGCATCTAGATGAACTAAAACTCATCTAATTTCAATGGTGGATCTTTGGGAAAGCTTGTGTACAAGTCATGTACATAGAGCCCAAGGGATATGATCCAAAATAAGGTTTTGAAAACATTTTAAAATCACTTTAGAAAACCTTGGTGAAGCCTATCTTTTGATAGCAATCACCATTGATACAAAGTGAGCTAAAACTTTGAAGTTTTTCTTCACTTTTGGATTTTATATCAATTTCGATATTTTATGGGTAAAATAATTTTCAAATATTTTTCACCCATTGTATTGACTATAAGTAATATACGTATCAAATTTCGTGATTTTTCGATATACTTAGAATTACTTATGACTTTTCAAAACTCGATTCTGATAGTTGAAATTCAAGAATTTCAGTTATCACGTCACCGTGGCGATCGATCGATGAGTGGCAATGATCGACATCGTAAGTAGTCGACTGCCAACCTGATTTCGGAAAAAACAAGGTTGTTTAGCCCGTGTTCAGCTATGGTAAAAGTTCCTAATCACTCCTATCCCTAGGATATATTTTGGGAAGCATTAGATAGGGTGAAAATCCATTGGATATGGATTAGGAGAGGTACTAGGGTAGTGTATCAAATTTAAGGTGAGGAGAGTTCATGTTTGAACTTAGAACCTTAATTTTGATGGTTTAGAGTTCCTATTGGCTTAGGGACTTCCCAAGGACATTGTTGGTGCAATGGTCAAGGGGGAGCAAGCCTTTAGGGGGAGTTATCCATCTTGGGATGATGGATGTGTTTCTCTTCTTGAAGGGAGAGAAGTTTTTGGGAGAGTATCATCAATTGGGAAAATTGATGGGTTTTTGAGAGACCCAATTTGGAAATTGGGAGAGAGTATAGGATTGCCTCTTTTGAGTGATATGGGACTTATCACTAGGAAGATGGTAGGCATCCTAGGTATTTTTGGACCAAGGGGGAGATTGTAAGATCTCATTGGGACATGAGACATTGACCTCCTTGGAGAGATAACCTTTTTGATGTTAGTCAAAAGGGGGAGAATGTTTGGGGGAGAAGTTTTAGAGAATGTTTGGGATTACCAATTTGGCATAATTGGTAAGGAAATTTGAGTTAGGGGCCTAACTCAAGGTTTGTTTTGTCAAACATCAAAAAGGGGGAGATTGTTGGTGCAATCGACCCAGGTCACGATTGACCAGACTCGAGTTTGACTCGAGTGATGTTTTGATGTTTGACATAGTATGCTTGACATTGATGTTTGACATTGATGTCGGTAAATATGTTGGAGCAATCGACCCGGGTTAAAATTGACAGGACTCAAGTTTGACTCGAGGGAGACTTTGATGGTTGACTAGGGTTGACCATGTGATTATGGGAAAGTCCAAGCATGGGTCTTGGCAAGGTAAAGTCCAAGTCATGGGTACTTGGCATGGAAAGTCCAAGCATGGGTCTTGGCATGGAAAGTCCAACATGGGTTGGCAAGGGAAAGTCCAAGCTTGAGTCTTGGCATTTGAGAAGTCCAAGGGGTGTTGATATTGGCAGCGTAAAGTCCAAGCGGAGTCTTGGCGGCGTATGTCCAATGTGCCTTGGCGGTGTAGACACCGTTAGCATGACATAGCCGATGGAAGCACCTAAAGGCTAGCGCAATGGATGAACAAGTCATGGATGACTTGGAGGGATCCGAGAGGCGTAAGGCTAATGGAGGTGGCTAGAAGGCTTAGGTCTAGGCTAAGGGTGGTCTAGCAAGTATGGGGACACCATACTTGGGTTAAAACCTCATCTTTGAGGTTGGCAGTTGACTGGCATTATGGCCGGTTTGACTGTCGTTTAAGAGCTGAAATGGCTCAAATGATCGCTCATTGGAGCAGCGATCGATTGACGGCCGATCGCTAAGGGATGGCAATGACCGCGAGTGAGTTGCGAGCACAAAATGCTCAGAGCGAGGCCCGATCGACGGGCGAGCGTTAGCGTCGACTTCCAATGTTGGCACTCCACTGGTGAGAGTCCCGTTGGAACTTGTCCAATGTGGATTGAGTCGTTGTCTCACAGCTATAGTGTTGGCAGTCGACTGGGGACTTATGGAAGTCGACTGCCAAGCGGAAATCTAGCCCGACGCAAGATAAAAAGGGGAGCTCGTGGAGGATTTCATCATCAGTTCTTAGGGAGCTTTCTTGAGGCGATTTGCAGGTGCATTTCAGGGCCCTTCAACCTCATCCAAGCAACCAACAAGCAAAGCGCTCAAACCCTAGTTTTGTAAAGTGTCCTTTGCATTTTCTTTGTATTTTCTTGTATTTCTTTCATTTATTGTTGTAAACATTTGTACGAGGTTTCTCCACCTCCGACTTGTTGTCGAGAAGGAGTTTATTGATTAGTGATTTTATTGGCGTCGCTAGAGCTCGTTAGAGCTCGATCCGTGGAGTAGGAACTGTTCGGTTCCGAACCACGTTATATCTTTGTGTTCATGGTTATTTCAATTCGTTATTGCTTGTATTATTACTATTCCGCTGCGCATAATGAGTTTTGTAGAGACGATCACGAACGATTTCCATCTAGATACGGGCAACGCGCTATTCACCCCCCCCTCTAGCGGGCGCACAGGTCCTAACAAGAAATACTCATGGAGTTTTGGCTAGCTACTAGATAGCTACTATAGAGTAGCTGGAACATGAATTGTTGTAACAAGGAAGTTTGGTCGCAATAGCCTCCCATGCACTTACAGAGTGTGTGGTGGAGTGGATTTTGGACGGTAGGTCGACTACCGTCTCTGACTCTGAGGAGGATAATGGTTTCCGGAGTTGCATTAGTTTAAGGAACAGATGCTTCAGGAATTTCTGATTTCGGAATGGAAGTGGAAGCATATTATTACTCTTTTGTTCCTCTGTTATTATAGCGCTTACAGAGGAGATCGATCTTGATTAACTTCACTCGAGGTATTCCTGCAGTCAACAAGTGATCGAGCTCCATTGGAGGAGAAAAATAATGCCCTCAATTTAGTCACGCGACTTCACATAGTCTTCTATGAAATCGCCAGATTTCGGGATTATTCAAGAATCTATAGCCTCATTACTAGCTATTTGGAAATGGTTATGTTATTGTCTCATAACTGATTATACATGTTAGATAATCTATAATCAATATTTACATTATTACCCTTTCCTCAGAAGGTATATTATCACAATTATCACTCGATTAACATGGCATATTCCTAGTGCTTCATTAGTTTATCTTGACCATATCTCCACATTTCCTTTGCACTCGCATACTTCCTACAGCAATACGTAACCGAACGAAGTCATGAAGCATTGTATGGTAGACAGTGTAGTACACCTACCCTCTGAGAGGAGGTTGGGGAGGCCCAGTTGCTAGGACCCCAGAGAGCTCAACATGAGGCAGAGTTGGTCTGTACTATCAGACGAAGGGTGGCAGAGGCGCAGGATCGTCAGAAATGTTATGTCGATCGGAGACGAAGACCTCTGGAGTTCTCTGTTAGTGACCTTGTATTCCTGCGAGTCTCACCCACAAAAGGGGTGAAGAGATTTGGCCTCCGTTGTAAGCTAGCTCCTAGATACGTTGGTCCGTTTGAAATTTTGGAGAGGATCAGAGCAGTCGCTTACCGCTTAGCGCTATCACCATCTTTAGCGGGTATTCATGATGTGTTTCATGTGGCCATACTGAGGAAGTATGTGCTAGACTCTTCACATATTCTGTCAGATGTGTCAGGTTCCATTCAACCTGATGCTACTTACGCAGAGGTTCCGGTACGGATTTTGGATCGCAAGGAATGACAACTGCAAAACAAGGTTGTGCGACTTGTCAAGGTCAGGTGGAGTCACCACACGGATGAGGAGGCTACTTGGGAGCTTGAAGAAAAGATCAGAGCTCAATACCCCCACCAGTTTACTTAAGGTACGTGAAATATATTTTCAGTACTTGTCGTATCTCTTACTCATTATGCATCTGAGTAGGAAATTTGGGGACCAAATTTTTATTAGTGGGGGAGAATGTTAAATACGGAAAATTTAAAAATATTAAATTAAATGGCCAAAGAATTAAGGAAACAATCCAGGAAATTTTTCGGGATTTTTAGGAAATTTTAAGAATTTTTCTGGATTTAAACAGAATATGTACGAGATAATACGGGGATAATGAATTTACTAAGGAATTAATAAGGTTTTTATTTATTTACAAAGGGGTAGTTCGGATAATTAGGGATCGGCCCCAGTTTTTTTCCCCACCGCGCCCGACGCTTCTTCCTCTCGTGATCACGCCGTTACCTTTCGGTTTCTTTTTCACGATAACTCTTTCGATCTTCTTTTTCTTTCTTTCCCTGCACCGCAGTAAGACACCGCCCGTCGTTCCTAAACTTTTTCCCCGAGCCCCTTCTTCCTCGCATCGCCACCCACAATACCAATCGCGCCCGAACTTTCCCTGTGTCTGTCGCCACCGTGATAGAATCGCCGCCATTCTACCCTTCGGGCGCACCCGCAGCCATCGCCGCAAGCCACCACCGCTTCTTCCTCCCTCGCGCGGCAGCCAGCAGCCATGATTCTGGTTGCCGCTGCTTGTCATCCGACCTAGAGGTCGCACCGCCATTGCTGCTCTCGCGAACGCCCTCTGCGCGCTCGTCGTCCAAAGCCACGAGCATCGGCCTCCTCTGCTAGCAGACGCGGGCCTCGCTCGCGAGTCCACACCGGCGGCACCCGGCACACAAGGTGGGCCGGGCCAGGCGTGTCTCCGTCTCACACCATCGCACTGTCGCCGCCTCCGTTGGGGGTTGTGGTCTCTCCGGTGGTTGCCGGAGCAGGCGATTAGGGCAAATCGAGTGGAGATTTTTGTCGATGGGGGAGCTGCCCTTCTGGCCGAGCATCGCCAGAGCAAGGTAAGGGTTTACTTTTATCTTAATTTGGATAGGATTTTTAGGGTTGTTGTGGATCATATTTATTGGTTGAGTTCGGTCTGTAATTTGGGCAGTTTACCTAGGGTCGACGAACAGAGGAATTGGGGATATTGGTTGTCGGTGGGATACTAGGGCTGGTAAGCACGATTTTGGTGTTATTCGGTTGATCTTATTGTATTCGATGGATATGGGATGGTTGGGTGATATTTTGTTGATTTCAGATAAATTTTGGGCTGTGGGATGGATATACTTTTGGTGAGTTAGCTGTGAGGTTTTGTTTGGATGTTGTACACATCATGATAGGGGTTGAGAAATTATATTCGAGTAATTGGACGAAAGGACGGTTATATTAGGTGGAAGGTGATCGAGATTTTATTAAACCTTTGGGTTAATTGGTTATGTAAGAAATCGATTAAGTATTCGATTTATCGGTGGATTGTATTTTTTTGCTTAACAATAGTTATGCTATATGCAGGTTTCGGTCACGAGGCAGGTCCACGGTAGTGATGATTTCGTTGTTGTCTCGAGCATTTTATCAGGCGGGTATTTTGACTTATCTCCTAGGTATAGTCATGTTGATATGCTAGTTAGGATAACTTGCAATAATTTTCATGTTTATATGCCTAGTATGTTTTTGTGCCTACTTGATACATGCATTTGATCGGTTATGGTTATACTTTCCCTGTTTTACTCGGATCATGGATATGTACTTATTGGTTGTGCATATTATTCGGTTATGCATTTTAGTTGGATTTACATGCTTTAGTATCATGCACCAACTTGCATGATTGCATGCTGGCTGGACAAGGTTCCTTTATAGTTGAGCCCGCAGCCAGTTACATGGCCTGCACACGCTGCCACTCATGGGTTAGTGGTACATCAGGAGGATATGTGCAGTTGCTCTGTCAGGCTCCGCTGGTCCGCTCATGGGTAGCGATGAGGCAGCGTGGTAGCGGGCAGGGATCCCTCCTTGAGTCTATGACACCGAGAGATGAGAGCCTAGGTCCCCCACTCTATTTGGGGCAGGAGGATAGGTGTACTCTGACAGCATCCTGTCCACTCGGTCACTCAGGAGCAGTGATGGCAGAGTGCATAGTTGTCATAGCCCTACCCACTCGGCTTCACCATCGCGTGTGAGGCGGCTGTGTTGGGTTTCCGGCACCGCGGCGTGTGTGTGTTCGATCATGTTTCGTAAACATGAGCACAACGGAAGCAATTAAAAATAATAAATCTATATTTATTACAATACACACAACACACGCATGCATATTACAACAAGTGTAGACATAACCGTAAATTAAAATTTGCAATAAAAGAAATTATCTACGTTATACCTTTCGTATGACGTGTAGCGGGAATGGCATCAACCGGAACGATCCTCGTAAGAATCGTCTCTATCCGTATCCATGCCGAGCTCCTCGGGATGACTTCGCTAAGTCACGAGCTTCGTCTTCGTACGGGTTACTAGCCTCGTGTTGAAGACGACGTGATCGAGAGATGATCACGATCCGAATCCAAATTCGGATCTTAAAACGAGTTCTCAAAACTCGCTTCTCCGGAGAGGTATTCGTCAACCAATTGACGAATCCTTCGTCCTCCACCTCAGAGGATTACCGGAGATCAAATCCCCGGTAAGTTAGGCGCTATCGAGCACCAACCGCCGCCCAAACGACGCCCGACAACAAGAAACAAGCTGTCCAGAAAACTGGACAGCTTTGGTGGAGGAATAGAGGCCGCCAAGGAGAGATGGAAGCTCACCTTATCACCGAACCTAGAGGAGATCACCGGAGGGTCGCCGGAGGTTCACCGCTAAAGCTTGGTCACCGGCAACAAGTTGACGGCTGCACAAAAGCTGGACGGCGGCAGCTTAGGTTGGGCAAAAACTCCAAGGAGGTTGGCGGCAACTAGGTTGGCCAAAACTAGATTAGAGTTAGGGTTAGGGTTTAAGCCCTATTTTATAGATAACTAATTCTCTTAATGGTTAATGGATCACATCCATAAAGCCCGTTAACCCGCTCCATTAGGATAAGTTAAAATAAACCAAACCATGATGGTTTATTTTAAGTTAAAACGAACCGAACCAACTTTTGGTTCATTCGTTTAATATAAACCAAACCCTTTGGTTTATTCTCATCCATTTGATTAGAACCAAACCATTTTGGTCCATCCATTATGTCTTCATAAGACACGGCCCATCCACGCTTCCATTGCGACTGAAACAATTTCATGCTCGCTTTATGTTTGGTCCAACCAAACATAGTTTCTCCTGGCCGAGAATCCCATTCTCAAGCTCGTTTTAAATCCTTTGGATTACACTCGTTGTGCGTGTGACCAAATAGGTTCTCGGTTTATGTTGGCCATCTATAATTAATCATTAATTATAGAACGATCATGAGTGGCACCTAGTAGTACATCATGATCCCCAATTAACCGAAAAGATCAACGGTTGATCCAGAACTATTTCTCAAACCCTTCAGCAGCTCGAATGATTCGTGCCCCATTCCCTTCACTCATCTTATACCCACTTGGTTCAGACATGGTCTATTGTGTCGGGCCTCACTAGGTCGACTACGCCACACCTAGCCCAAGTATCATTTCCTCGCCCCACGGATTCTAGTTACTCCACATGTATCAAGAGTACCTTACTCTAAACATGTAATGCTTTGGCCAAAGACTTTAGTAACAATCCGACGAGAGGCCATGGGTATACATCTCCTCGCAAGGAGTGGTGAATCCTTTATAAGCTATTCAAACACCTTCGATCACTTCGACTTATACCCAATCATCCCGGGTCCACATCTCCTTAGAGATGTTTGCTTAAGATGTCAAAGCATAAGTCTCCATGATCAAGATGACTTGAATACCGCAAGTCAAAGGAACATCGACTTAAGCCACAAGAAGAACTTCATTGACATATCTATATATGCAGAGAACCATATGAAGTCTTACTACCGGTCACTCCAATGAACTAGTTACCATAACTAGCATCCACGATTAACTCCGACATCACTATGTCTCCACCAAAGGAGAATCACCGCTTGATACACCAAGGAGTATACCGGTTAATCTCAGTAATTGATGGTGTCCAAATCCATCAATTCATCGACTAGGATAATTCCGATACATCACAATTACACATGTAGAGATACTCACTAGTTGTGATCCAATCACAAATTCTCTCATGCCGTGGAATCGATCGTGACATTCAAGAAATGAGTTTAAGATCCAATCAAATACATAAAACATGTATACTCAAATAGTGAATCTTCATTTATCATATAAATGGTTCATACATAAGGCGATTGCCTTAGGACATCTCTCATATATTACTAACAGACTTCACTTGGCCTAATGCCAATCGCTACGGTATCCAATACCATAAGCTCTAACATGACCTCAAACTTACTTGAGGTAATGCTTTAGTCAAAGGATCCGCTAAGTTCCTTTCAAAGGGAATTTTCGATTTGTATTTCGCTCCTACCGATGATCTCTCGATAAGATGATAGCAAGCACATGTTTGATCGTTGATGAGACCTTGGCTCTTTCGTCAGGCAATTGCTCCATTGTTGTCGCAGAGACCCAGATTGCTTCAACAATGGCCGGAATCACACCAAGTTCATGAACGAACTTTGATCCAAACCGCCTTTGTCGCCCGGCCGCAATATATTCTCGCCTGGTAGAATCCGCTATGCCTCTTGTTTGGAACTTTTCCAACTCATCGCGCTCCATTCAAGGTGAACACGATCCGCATCGAGACCGAATCATCCTTGTTCCGTCTCGAAGCCGCATCCGTGATACCCGCCAGATCACCATGTCCCTTCTCCATATATTAGGAACACATCCTTAGTTCTTCTCAAGTACTTAAGGATCGCCTTAATACCGCCCAATGATCCATTCCTCGATCGGATCCGCATCCGCCGTGACACTCAGAGCATACGATACATCGGGCCTCGTGACATAACATAGCATACATGATAGATCCTATCGATGCATAGGAATCTTACTCATGCAAATCCTCTCGCCTTCGCGCGGACACATAGACTTCGAAAGGTGTACCCTATGCCCGATGGGTAGATAACCTTTCTTGGATTCCGACATGCTAAACCTCTTTAGCACTGGCCTATATATGTAGATCGCGAAAAGACCAAGCAACCGCTTCGATCTATCTCTATAGATCTTAATCCCAAGGATGTAGGTTGCTTCTCCTGTGTCTTTCATGGAGAATGTCTTGGATAACCAAACCTTAATCGACTATAAGATTGACACATCGCTTCCTATAAGTAATATGTCATCGACATACAATACTAGGAACACGATCGCACTACTAACCTTCTTGTACACACAAGGTTCCTCGATTTTGTGAGAAATCAAACTTTTGATTGTCTCATCAAAACGGATATTCCAGCCTCGGATGCTTGCTTCAATCCATAAATGGATCATCGCAATTTGCATACCTGGTTTTATCAACCGATGTGAAACCCTCAGTCCGTATCATATACACGCCCTCGAGCAGTTTCCATTAAGGAAAGTTGTTTTCACATCCATCCGCCATATCTCATAATCATAATGAGCCGCTATGGCCAGAGCATCCGAATGGATTTAAGTAGCTACAGTGAATAGGTTTCGGCCATAATCAACACCTTATTTTTGACGATATCCTTCGCCACCAATCTAGCCTTATAGGTAATCACATTACCATCCATGTCGGTTTTCTTCTTGAAACCCACTTGCACCCTATAGGCTTTATGCCTTCAGTGGGTCAACCAAGTTCCAAACTTGGTTTTCATACATGGAATCCATTTCACTTCATGGCACCAAGCCACTTATCCCTTTCTCGAACTTGTCAAGACTTCTTCATAACTGTAGGCTCTCATCATCAATGAGTAACACGCCGCTTCGATTCACTTACTAGAAATCCATATCTCTCAGAATATTGCGTGTTCTACCAGATCTACGAAGATGTGGTGTTACAATAGGTCCAAATGATTGCTCATCACTATGAGTTGCCTGTGCTTCACCGTGTATCTCATCAATGTCTATTTGAGTCTCTCGAGCCTCCTCAAGCGACGATACACTCCCACGCTTTCTTGCAAGAGAAACTCTTTCTCTAGAAACACAAAGATGCCTTGAAACAAACACCTTTGTTCCACAGATGATAGAATTGGTAACCCCTTGTTTCCTTAGTGGTATCCAATAAATAGACATTTATCGACTTAGCATCCAATTTGTCTGACACGTCCGCTACATAAGCAGACAACCCCATATCTTCAAGTAAGATACATGAGGTTTCTTACCATTCCATATCTCATATGGAGTAGTTGAGACTACCTTGGTAGGCATTCGCTTAACAAGTAAACAAATACTCATGTGCATAACCCCAAAAGGACTTGGGAAGAGTCGCATGATTCATCATTGACCGACCATGTCCAACAAGGTCCTTACGCCTCTCGTGATACACCATTATGTCAGGTGTATAGGGCGGAGTCCATTGAGACAATATGCCATTGTCTCTTAGATAATTAAGAAACTCTTGACTTAAGTATTCACCACCTCGATCCGATCGAAGTATTTTAATACTTTTGTCATGTTGTTTCTCTACTTCATTTCTGAATTCTTTGAACCTTTCAAAGGCTTCAGACTTGTGTTTCATCAAGAACACATACCCAAACCGTGAGTGATCATCGGTGAAGGTAATGAAGTAGCTATAGCCTCCTAAAGCTTGAGTTGACATAGGTCCACATACATCAGGATGTACTAGACCTAGTAACTCTCCCACTCGTTCACCTTTTCCAGTAAAAGGTAACTTAGTCATCTTGCCTTTTATGCATGATTCGCATGTATCGTATGAATCCAATTCAAACGATTCCAGAATTCCACATCGGTGTAATTCGGACATGCGTTTCTTGCTTATATGGCCAAGACGACAATGCCACATATAGGAGTCTATGTGATTATCCTTTCGAGCACGCGTGTTGCTCGCTTCGATATTGAAAATGTCACTGGATACGTCCAACGTATAAATGCCATTACTCAAAGTTCCAGTTCCATAAAGTACGCCATTCAAAGTTATATAACAACAATTGTTACTAAACATCAAATGGAAACCATTTCTATTCAAACAAGAAATAGAAATGATGTTCTTTATCAACGAAGGAACATAAAAGCAATTGTCCAGATCTAAGACAAGTCCTACAGGAGTTCCAGATGGCGAGTGCAAAGAACCATTGCTCCATTCCCAACACGTAAATTTGACTCTCCTCGACGAAGTCTTCTTCTATTCCTTAGCCCATGTATGTCATT
The DNA here is from genome assembly GCA_025175895.1 of Wurfbainia villosa. Taxonomy (NCBI): domain Eukaryota; kingdom Viridiplantae; phylum Streptophyta; class Magnoliopsida; order Zingiberales; family Zingiberaceae; genus Wurfbainia; species Wurfbainia villosa. Next base: position 56,647,686 of record CM045988.1, read on the forward strand.
ACATATATGTGAGCCACACCCAAGATCCAATACCCAAGTGTCCGAGGAAATAGAATGACAATCAATAAGAAGATATTCAAGAAGATGGGGCATCCGATGCCTTATTCTTCTTCACGGACTCAAGATAAATCTTGCACTTTCTTCAAGAATGGCTCTCCTTGCCATAATGATGGCAAGTTTCCTTTGTGCTAGTTCTACCTTCTTAGCCCTTCTCTTCTTTCCCTTCTCTGTTCCTTTGACTTCCTCTTAGAACCTTTCTTCGAGGAATCAACTAACAAGACCGTCCCTCGCCATGCTTCTCGTAAGACTCCATAGTCTTCAAAGATATTGAGCAGATCTACGATGAACCTCCTAGCATCTCAGAGGTGAAGAGGAGCTTTGAGACTTCGAACCTTTCGACTCTCACTTGCTCATCAACCAACTCACAAAGATGAAGGACTACGATATGAGCATCCATATGCTCATGCCGCCAGAGCTTTGGGTTCCATCGTGGCTAGCATGATGCAACTCATTTGTTCGTAATCACTCACATGTTTCGATAGGCCAACAATTGGTCCAGAGTTGCATCATTACTAGATCGGGAAGAGGCGCTGAGGACATTTGTAAGCTTTTCAACCTTGAGAACAATTCTCAAGCTTCTAAGCTAGTCCATGAAGTTCGCCCAGTCAATTTATTCGAATCCAAAATGGAACGCAAATTCAAACACATCATGATCAATCTTAGAAATACAAAACGAGCATATATGAGAAAGATGATTTTAAAATGCATCAATATACATTAATAAATCCCATTCATTTTTCGAATTTCAAAAACCCCAAAATCACTTCGGGAGATTGTAGGTCCATCTCCGAATGGGCTGATATCCATCATAGTTATGAACAACCTTTGAGAGAGTCCAACAAGCCATTCATAACTACGACGGTAGGTATCAACTATACCGATTGCATATCACGTATATGCAACTATCACAATGTGCTATCAACTAATTGAATGTTCACACATACACCGGGTTGTTAACACATTAACAAGTATGCATCATATGCATAGCACCCAACTTCACCTCCCTTTACATCGACCTTGGAGAGAGTCCAACAAGCCGATGCTCCAGGTTAAAGCCAACCCATTAATCATGACATAGTTTTAATATGGTTAGAGCGCATTCAACCAATTAGCCCAGCTTGGAGAGAGTCCAACAACCAAAGCTAACGATTGACCTTTGACTCTTACCATATTAGTATTAAACTATTCCATGGTTTGAACATATTCTGGTTCGAGTCGGGCTTGGAGAGAGTCCAACAACCCAAACAAGAAACAGAACTCTGGTTCTAACCATATTAATGGAAGGTGTAGGCTTTAATATTGATTAAGGGTTTTTATGTCTCATCCTCTTTGCATGCAAATAACTATTATCTACATGGCATGGCATACATGGCATACATCTACATGTCACGACACGCATGGCATTATGTTATGCATCTAATGCAATTACATGGCATACAATTATGTCATGTATATAATTTCCTTATATGTCATAACTATTTATGGAAATAAAATATGTTTAAGATTTGATTCTCCAAATCAAATCATAATTAAATTAGGAAACAAATTTCCAAATCTAATCACATATTTTATTCATGGAATTATTTGATTAAGGAAAATCTATTTAGGAAACCAATTTCCTAAATCATTAAAACTACTTATGGAAATAAAATATTTTAAGATTTGATTTCCCAAATCAAATCATGATTAAATTAGGAAACAAATTTCCAGAATCTAATCAAATATTTTATTTATGGAAAATATCAATTTCAATAAATACTTCCAACTTTCCAAAAGTGGAAGATTTCCATAAATACTTCTAGACTTTCCAAAATTGAAAAATTTCCATAAATACTTCTAAATTTCCAAAATTAGAAAATTTCCAGAAATACATTATGACTATCAAAACCATTTTACGATTATGTCGAAACACAACCTCGGGCTCGATACCATCAAGGTTTCCGCATCACAAGGTGTGTGTTCGATCATGTTTCAGAAACATGAGCACAGCGGAAGCAATTAAAAATAATAAATCTATATTTATTACAACACACACAACACACGCATGCATATTACAACAAGTGTAGACATAACCGTAAATTAAAATTTGCAATAAAAGGAAAATTATCTACGTTATACCTTTCGTATGACGTGTAGCGGGAACGACATCAACTGGAACGATCCTCGTAAGAATCGTCTCTATCCGTATCCACGCCGAGCTCCTCGGGATGACTTCGCTAAGTCACGAGCTTCGTCTTCGTACGGGTTACTAGCCTCGTGTTGAAGACGATGTGATCGAGAGATGATCACGATCCGAATCCAAATTCGATCCTAAAACGAGTTCTCAAAACTCGCTTCTCCGAGAGGTATTCACAACCAATTGACGAATCCTTCATCCTCCACTTAGAGGATTACCGGAGATCAAATCTCGTAAGTTAGCCGCTGTCGAGCACTCAACCGTCCGCCCAAACGACGCCCGACAACAAAGAAACAAGCTGTCCAGAAAACTGGACAGCTTTGGTGGAGGAATAGAGGCCGCCAAGGAGAGATGGAAGCTCACCTTGATGCCAAACCTATAGATCACCGAGGGTCGCCGAGGTTCACCGCTGAAGCTTGGTCGCCGCAATGACTTGGACGGCTGCACAAAGCTGATGGGCGGCAATTAGGTTGGGCGCCAAAACTCCAAGGAGGTGGGCGGCAACTAGGTTGGGCGGCCAAAACTTGATTAGGTTAGGTTAGGTTTAAGCCCTATTTTATAGAGAACTAATTCTCTTAATGGTTAATGGATCATATCCATAAAGCCCGTTAACCCGCCTCCATTAAGATAAGTTAAAATAAACCAAACCATGATGGTTTATTTTAAGTTAAAACGAACCAACCAACTTTGGTTCATTCGCTTAAAATAAACCAAACCCTTTGGTTTATTCTCATCCATTGATTAGAACCAAACCATTTTGGTCCATCCATTACGCCTTCATAAGACACCCATCCACGCCCATTGCGATCAAACAATTTCATGCTCGCTTATGTTATGTTTGGTCCAACCAAACATAGTTTCTCTCGGTCTGAGAATCCCATTCTCAAGCTCGTTTTAAATCCTTTGGATTACACTCGTTGTGCGTGTGACCAAATAGGTTCTCGGTTTATGTTGGCCGTCTATAATTAATCATTAATTATAGAACGATCATGAGTGGCACCTAGTAGTACATCATGATCCCCAATTAACCGAAAAGATCAACGGTTGATCCAGAACTATTTCTGAAACCCTTCAGTAGCTCGAATGAATCGTACCCCATTCCCTTCACTCATCTTATACCCACTTGGTTCAGGACATGGTCTATTGTGTCAGTCCCCACTAGGCTGACTACGTCACACCTAGCCCAAGTATCATTTCCTCGTCCTACGGATTCTAGTTACTCCACATGTATCGAAGAGTACCTTACTCTAAACATGTAATGCTTTGGCCAAAGACTTTAGTAACAATCCGACGAGAGGCCATGGGTATACATCTCCTCGCAAGGAGTGGTGAATCCTTTATAGGCTATTCAAACACCTTCGATCACTTCGACTTATACCCAATCATCCCGGGTCCACATCTCCTCGGAGATGTTTGCTTAAGATGTCAAAGCATAAGTCTCCATGATCAAGATGACTTGAATACCGCAAGTCAAAGGAACATCGCACTTAAGCCACAGTAAGAACTTCATTGACATATCTATATATGCAGAGAACCATATGAAGTCTTACTGGTCACTCCAATGAACTAGTTACCATAACTAGCATCCACGATTAACTCGACATCACTATGTCTCGGCCCAAGGAGAATCACCGCTTGGATACACCAAGGAGTCTCGGCTAGAATTGATGGTGTCCAAATCCATCAATTCATCGACTAGGATAATTCCGATACATCACAATTACACATGTAGAGATACTCACTAGTTGTGATCCAATCACAAATTCTCTCATCTTGTGAATCGTATCGTGGACATTCAAGAAATGAGTTTAAGATCCAATCAAATACATAAAACATGTATACTCAAATAGTGAATCTTCATTTATCATATAAATGGTTCATACATAAGGCGATTGCCTTAGGACATCTCTCATATATTACTAACAGGCTGACTGGCGTCAGGGGTGACCATTTCATTTGCACGGCATGCACTTTGCATGGATAGCATTTGTATTGTGTTTGCTGCATTTTTATTGATGCCTTGGATGTTGCATATGATTTTCATGCATACAGGATTCATATTTGTATATGGTGATGACTTTATCTCTTATAGTATGGCACATGCTCCTGTATCAGGGCAGGAGATTCAGGTAAGTACAGTCCTTTTGTATTTCTTGCTTGCATACCCTATTTATATGAGACTGTACTGGCATGATTCTTATTGTTAGCTATATCTTACGATGCATATCGACTATTATCCGCTAAGTTCTTTAAACTTACCCCGTTGCTTTACATCTATTTCAGGTTAACACTGCTAGGAGAGTCCAGTTGTCAATCCCCCCTCGTCGAAATGGATAGGTTTTATTGGTCTTATGGTTTTGGTTTTTAACTAGATGAAGTGTGTAGGATTTGTGTTTGTTTTGGTTATGTACTTGTGGAGGTTTGGAGATATTTGTTGTGTCCTTATGGACTATTCGATTGGTTTGGTTGTATATTCCTGCTCAGATGGCAGAAGGGGTAAGTCTAGATATAGTAGACTGTTGTCATTTACTTGGATTGATGGCCTGAGGCCAATTTATTATCTGCGTGTGTAGTTTTTGTTCTGGTCATGTTGACTGATATATAGTGTCCGTGTAGGCCTTGTATGCAAGTTCTATATTGTCACCCGTACAGAGGAGATGTTGTCGTATTTTCGTCTGGCGAGGACTCCCCCGGGGTGTGACAGTATGAGAGGGTATAGAGTAGTTATTTATCGCAATTGGTGTGGAAATCAGACATGATCCATCAATTTTAGCTCTTTGAAGAAGTCCAACAATATATTTACTTTGAGATAGAAGACAACCTTCATCATGTGGGATAAGTTCAATACCAAGAAAAAAATGAGCATTACCCAAATCTCGAATAGGAAATTCTTGATTGAGAAGACTCAATAAATTTGTGATGCCCTTTTGATCATTTCCAGTTATTAAGATGGCATCCACATAAAAAAGAAAGAATATCATAGATCCATCATTGCATTTATAAAATAGGGAAGAATCAATTTTTAATCCAGAAAATCCTTGGGCTTGTAACCAGTTGGATAAGCCATGAAACCATGCTCAAGGAGCTTGTCGAAGACCATATATAGATTTCTTGAGTTGAAAATTGTGGATGAATGAATCCTAGCGGTTGCTCCATATATATAGTTTCGTCAATATGATCATGAAGAAATGCATTAGAAACGTCTAGTTGTCGAATAGGCCAGTTTAAACTTACAACTATTGATAATAATAATCTGAAAAATGTAATTTTGATAACTGGGCTAAAGGTGTCATTGAAGTCAATACCTGGTTGTTGACTAAATTCTTTCGCTACTAGTCGTGCTTTGTATTGTTCAAGAGAACCATCAGCTCGATGTTTGAGGAGAAATTAGAGCCCACTACATTCATGGAAGGAGTGTGTGGAACTAGGCCCATGTGTCACACCCCGGGGGAGTCCCCGTCAGATGAAAATCCGACAACATCTCCCCTGTACGGGTGATAATACCAATTTTTCATACAAGGCCTACACGGCCACTATACATCGGTCAACACGACCGGAATCCAAACAGCCCACGCAGATAATAAACTAGGCCTCCGGCCATCAATCAAAGCAAATAGTAAACCGTCTACAACAAATAGACTTACCCCTTCTGCCATCTGGGCAGGAATACCCAACCAAAACCAATCGAAATAAAAATCCGAATAAAGGTCCATAAGGATACCAAATATCCACGAGTACATGAAGCCAACTCCAGTCCTAAACATATCTTCTAATCCAAATATCCAAAACCATAAAATGAATAATTATTGAACTTTCGCGATGAGGGGGTTTGGCAGCTGGACTCTCCTGACAGTTTCATCCTGAAAGAGATAAAAATCAATGGGGTAAGTTCAAAGAACTCAGCGAATAATAGTCGATATGCAAGGTAAGAAATAGATAACAATACTAATCATGTCAGTACAGTGTCATATATAGGGTATGCAAGAAAGAAATACAAAAGGACTGTACTTACCTGAATCTCCTACCCTGATATAGGAGCATGTGCCCTACTAGAAGAAATAAAGTCATCACCATATAAAAATATGTATCCTGTATGCATGGCAATCATATGCAACATCCAAGGCATCAATAAAAATGCAGCAAACACAATACAAATGCTATTCATGCAAAGTGCATGTCGTGCGAATGACATGGTCACCCCTGACGCCAGTCAGCCGCCTCACACGCGATGGTGAAGCCGAGTGGGTAGGGCTATGACAACTGTGCACTCTACCATCACTGCTCCTGAGTGACCGAGTGGACAGGATACTGTCGGAGTACACCTATCCTCCTGGCCCAAACAGAGTGGGGGAGCTAAGCTCTAATCTCCCGGTGTCATAAACCAGAGGAGGGATCCCTGTCCGCTATCACGCTGCCTTATCGCTACCCATGAGCGGACCAGTGGAGCCTGACAGAGCAACTGCACACACCCTCCTGATGTACCACTAACCCATGAGTGGCAGCGTGTGCAGGCCATGTAACTGGTTGCGGGCTCAACTATAAAGGAACCCCGTCCAGCCAGCATGCAATCATGCAAGATGGTGCATGATACTAAAGCATGTAAATCCAACTAAAATGCATAACCGAATAATATGCACAACCAATAAGTACATATCCATGATCCGAGTAAAACAAGGAAAGTATAATCATAACCGATCAAATGCATGTATCAAGTAGGCACAAAAACATACTAGGCATATAAACATGAAAATTATTGTAAGCTATCCTAACTAGCATATCAACATGACTATATCTAAAAGATAAGTCAAAATACCCGCCTGATAAAATGCTCGAGAAACAACGAAATCGTCATGACCGTGGACCTACCTCGTGATCGAAACCTGCATACAACATAATCAATTACGATTAAATTCAAGCATACAACAACTTACTAATTAAAGTCTACTTTGATCCCATATTCACATCTTTTGATCGAACACGGTTAGAAACTCCAATCACCACTCTTCGCAACCCCTTCATGGATTCATTCACATCCATATACAAAGATCTAGCCCACAACTCAACCCATAGCTCGACAAAACCTCCTCACTCATACACAACCGAACCAAATCTCCAACACCAGTCGCACATCACCCACAATTCCTCACAGCCACTCCACCGAAGGGAAAACCAACCCGAATCAACCAATCCAATATGCTCACAGCTCCATCACGAGCATGAATAGAACATCACCAGTAAAACTCCAAACAGGAACATCACAACCGACATAAACAACCAAACCCCCAACTCGCAGCCCACTCCACAGATCAAACATCCAACCGCAGATAACAAGATTTAACCACAGCATGGAAAAGAAGAAGCAGATCGAGCTTACCAACAGTCAAAACCTCACCGGCAGCAATCGGCCGGAGACGGCTTACCCTCCTATCAGAATCTCCCGATCGCAACCTGATCGCTGCAACAAAATGCATATAGGAGCTGAAACCTTCTGAACCGAAGCATAAACAGAACCACACTAAGGGAAAATTGGCAATAATAGAGATTTACTCAGCTACGAAGTCAATGGCATCATTTTGAGCTCCTCTCATCGCCGACAGATAGGTCGACAGCAGCTCCCTAGCACCGTCTTAGCTTTTTCCAAGATCTGCATTCGCCGCTTGGATGTGGCAGCTTGCTCTCCCTCCTCCTATTCCGCCTGTCTTGAGCCGATCCGAATCCAACCGAGTAGCTTCCCCCACCGGCGACACAGAGGGCTCGCGGTGGTAGTCCGGAGGATGCAGGTGAAACCGGCGGCGTCAGTGACAAAGGAGTCGGCGCGTGCGGCTGTGGATCACGAGGAAGAGAAGTCGGCGGCCTGGGCACCGGAAAGGAGCGACGGTCAGAGAATGGGAAAGGAGACGACGTCCACCGGCGCTTGTGGAGGAACGGCCGACACAAGGACTCGGGCGGCGCGGACGCGAGGAAGAGGAAGAGGGCGAGGCGCGGGGAGAAGAAGAGAAGCGGTGGTTTGAGGGCTACAGGCGCAAGAAGGGGAAGACTCGGGAAAAAGGGGCGCTGCCGCAGAAAGTCGCGAGGAAGAAGTTCGTGCGCGACATGGAAAGAAAGAAATCCCGAAATTAGGAAATAGAAAACCTAGACTTATAACCTAGGGTAAATTTATTCTATTTACTCATCTAAACAGACCCTTTAAAAACCTGTTTTCCCTATCCTCGTAATTATCTCGTACGACCTTCGTTTAAATCCAGAAAAATTCTAGAAAAATTCCTAAAATTTCCTAAAAATCCCAAAAAATTTCCAGGATTATTTTTTTAATTCTTTGGCCATTTAATTTAATATTTTAAATTTTCAATATTTAACATTTCTCCCCCACTAATAAAAATTTGGTCCCCAAATTTCCTACTCAGATGCATAACGAGTAAGAAATACCACAAGTAATGAAAATATATCTCACGTACCTTAGGTAAGCAGGTGGGGGTATTGAGCTCGAATCTTTTTCCTCAAGCTCCCAAGTAGCCTCCTCATCAATGCGGTGACTCCACCCGATCTTGACAAGTCGCACAATCTTGTTTCGCAACTGTCGTTCCTTGTGATCCAAAATTCGTACCAGAACCTCTGCATAAGTAGCATCAGGTTGAATGGAACTTGACACATCTGATAGAATATGTGTAGAGTATGGTACATACTTCCTCAGCATGGACACATGAAACACATCATGGATACCAGCCAAAAACCAATCGAAATAAAGATTCGAATAAAGGTCCATAAGGACACCAAATATCCACGATTACATGAATCCAACTCCAGTCCTAAACATATCTTCTAATCCAAATATCCAAAACCATAAAATGAATAATTATTAAACTTTCGCGATGAGGCGGTTTGGCAGCTGGACTCTCCTGACAGCTTCATCCTGAAATAGATAAAAATCAACAGGGTAAGTTCAAAGAACTCAGCGGATAATAGTCGATATGCAAAGTAAGAAATAGCTAACAATACTAATCATGTCAGTACAGTCTCACATATAGGGTATGCAAGAAAGAAATACAAAAGGACTGTACTTACCTGAATCTCCTACCCTGATATAGGAGCATGTGCCCTACTAGAAGAAATAAAGTCATCACCATATAAAAATATGTATCCTGTATGCATGGCAATCATATGCAACATCCAAGGCATCAATAAAAATGCAGCAAACACAATACAAATGCTTTTCATGCAAAGTGCATGCCGTGAAAATGACATGGTGACCCCTGACGCCAGTCAGCCGCCTCACACGCGATGGTGAAGCCGAGTGGGTAGGGCTATGACAACTGTGCACTCTGCCATCACTGCTCCTGAGTGACCGAGTGGACACGATGCTGTCGGAGTACACCTATCCTCCTGCCCCAAATAGAGTGGGGGAGCTAAGCTCTCATCTCCCGGTGTCATAGACCAGAGGAGGGATCCCTGCGCGCTACCACGCTGCCTCATCGCTACCCATGAGCGGACCAGCGGAGCCTGACAAAGCAACTGCACACACCCTCCTGATGTACCACTAACCCATGAGTGGCAGCGTGTGCAGGCCATGTAATTGGCTGCGGGCTCAACTATAAAGGAACCCCGTCCAGCCAGCATGCAATCATGCAAGATGGTGCATGATACTAAAGCATGTAAATCCAACTAAAATGTATAACCAAATAATATGCACAACCAATAAGTACATATCCATGATCCGAGTAAAACAGGGAAAGTATAATCATAACTGATCAAATGCATGTATCAAGTAGGCACAAAAACATACTAGGCATATAAACATGAAAATTATTGCAAGCTATCCTAACTAGCATATCAACTTGACTATATCTAAAAGATAAGTCAAAATACCCGCCTGATAAAATGCTCAAGAAACAACGAAATCGTCACGACCGTAGACCTGCCTCATGACCGAAACCTGCATACAACATAATCAATTACGATTAAATTCAAGCATGCAACAACTTACTAATTAAAGTCTACTTTGATCCCGTATTCACATCTTTTGATCGAACACGGTTAGAAACTCCAATCACCACTCTTCGCAACCCCTTCATGGATTCATTCACATCTATATACAAAGATCTAGCCCACAACTCAACCCATAGCTCGACAAAACCTCCTCACTCATACACAACCGAACCAAATCTCCAACACCAGTCGCACATCACCCACAATTCCTCACAGCCACTCCACCGAAGGGAAAACCATCCCGAATCAACCAATCCAATATGCTCACAGCTCCATCACGAGCATGAACAGAACATCACTAGTAAAACTCCAAACAGGAACATCACAACCAACATAAACAACCAAACCCCCAACTCACAGCCCACTCCACAGATCAAACATCCAACCGCAGATAACAAGAGTTAACCAAAGCATGGAAAAGAAGAAGCAGATTGAGCTTACCAATGGTCGGAACCTCATCGGCAGCAATCGGCCAGAGACGGCTTACCCTCCTATCGGAATCTCCCGATCGCAACCTAATCGCTGCAATAAAACACAGATAAGAGCTGAAACCTGCTGAACTGAAGCATAAACAAAACCACACTAAGGGAAAATTGGAAATACCAGAGATTTACTCAGTTGCGACGTCAATGGCATCGTTTCGAGCTCCTCTCGTCGTCGGCAGATAGGTCGACAACAGCTCCCTAGCACCGTCTTAGCTTTTCCCCTGATCCGCGATCGCCGCCTGGATGTGGCAGCTTGCTCTCCCTCTTCCTAGTTCGCCTGTCTTGAGACAATCTGAATCCAACCGAGAAGATTTCCCCACCGGTGACACAGAGGGCTCGCGGCGGCGGTCCGGAGGCTACAGGCGAAACCGGTGGCGTCAGTGACAAAGGTGCCGGCGCGTGCGACTGTGGATGGCGAGGAAGAGAAGCTGGCGGCCTGGGCACCGGAAAGGAGCGACGGTCAGAGCACGAGAAAGGAGACGACATCCGTCGACGCTTGCGGAGGAACAACCGACGAAAGGACTCGGGCGGCGCGGATGCGAGGAAGAAGGAGAGGGCGAGGCATGGGGAGAAGAAGAGAAGCGGTGGTTTGAGGGCTACGGGCGCAAGAAGGGGAAGACTCGGGAATAAGGGGCACTGCCGCAGAAAGTCGCGAGGAAGAAGTTCGTGCGCGATGTGTAAAGAAAGAAATCCTGAAATTAGGAAATAGAAAACCTAGACTTATAACCTAGGGTAAATTTATCCTATTTACTCATCTAAACAGACCCTTTAAAAACCTGTTTCCCTATCCCCGTAATTATCTCGTACGACCTCCGTTTAAATCCATAAAAATTATGAAAAAATTCCAAAAATTTCCTAAAAATCCCAAAAAATTTCTAGGATTATTTTCTTAATTCTTTGGCCATTTAATTTAATATTTTAAATTTATAGTATTTAACACCATTTTTCATTGCAAAGTAGCACATCAAATTCTATAGTCATTGCATTACACCAATTTGAATCTTTGTTTTCTTGTGAAAAACAAGTTGGCTCAATAAATTTTGAGAAGATCACGAGAGCACGAGAAAGAGGATGTTAGGTTGTCTTTGGTGGACATCATGCGTAGATATCACTCAAGGGAAGTATGTGACGAGGTGCATCATCTTCTGAATCACTCTTTGTTGGTGATGATGAAGTAGATTGATATGTTGATTTTGATAATGGACTTATATTATCTGAGGATCCAGATCTAGAAGGCATATTATCTTTGACTGGCGAGGATTCCGAGATTGGACACAGAATAGGTTCTTGAATGTTGTCCCTTCTAATATCATCATTCCACGTACCTTTTATAGGAGTAGACCCTTGGGATGAATCCGATGGTATAGAAGAGTTTTCAGAGAGTGCTGGAGCAGAACCTAAGATTTCATCTCTTCTTGTAGATTCAACATGTCTTGTTGAAAAAATGACCTACTGAAACTTTGATGTTATATTGGGCGGTATTATAAAGGTACCACCATTTCCTGAGGATGGAGCTTTTGTTATGGTTGCAAATAGAAATAGAGAATCATCAAAGATAACATGTCGGGATATATATATGCATCCTGTCGATATATGTAGACAACGATATCCATGGTACAAATTACTATAACCAAGGAAAACACATTGTTGAGAATGAGGATTAAGTTTGTATTTAGAGTAGGGTCATAACTATGGATAACATGCACAACCAAAGATTCGTAAGAACATGAAGTTGGGAGGTTAATTAAGGAGTTTTTCCATAGGACTTTTATGTTGAAGCAATGGTGTGGGTAGACAATTGATAAGATAAACAGCAGTGTGAACAACATCATCCCAAAATTTAAGTGGAACAGATGCATGATTAAGAAGGGACAAGGCAGTTTCGATTATATGATGATGTTTCCTTTCTGCGGAACCATTTTGTTTAGGAGTGTGAGGACATGAGACTCGATGAAGAATGCCCGAGGTGTCAAGATAACGATGAAGTGCTTGATATTCTCCACCCCAATCAGAGTGGAGAGAGAGTATTTTGCGAGCAAAGTAATGCTCGACATGCCTTTGAAATCGATAAAAAATATCTAGAAGATCATATTTTCTTTTCATGTGAAAGAGCCAAGTAAATTTACTAAAGGCATCAATAAAAGTCACATAATAAAGAAAACCTTGATTTGACAGAATAGGAGTAGGTCCCCATACATCAGAGTGAATTATTTCTAAAGGAAAACTAGACATGAGATGAAGTGGAAAAAGGTAATTTATGACTCTTTGATTTCATACATGCTTCACAAGAATGAGAAGGAGATGCCAAAGAAGTTGATAGGTTAAACCTATTGATGATTTATTGAACTAGATGAAGAGATGGATGACCAAGTCGTGTATGCCAGGAGGATTTATTTGTGCATTCTCCAATGAGGGCTTTGGTGGATGTGGGTTGCAAGTAGTAAAGACCATATCTAATTTCTCTTTTGAGTAGAGTTGTTCCTATTGTGGGATCCTTCACAAGACAATGATGAGGATGAAATTCAAAAAACACATTATTGTCCATAGAAAATTGATGAATTGAAAGTAGATTTTTAGTAATTGAAGGAACATGAAGTGTATTGCACATGTGAAAAATTTCACCGGATGCATGAAAAATTGTGTTTCCAAGGTTAGCAATTTTCAAACCTGAGTCATTGCCTACTTGTACCATGTCAGGACCATAATAGGAGGAGGCTTCTGTGAGAATATCATAATCTGGTGTAACATGATGAGTCGCTTCAGAGTCTGGATGTCATCCTGAGATTGAAGAATTTGTCACAGTTATGTAAGGATTGCTTGTAAGAGAGAATGCTTCTAGATGTGATGTTGAAGTTGAGGATGAAGATTGATTTGAAGATGCAAATCCTTCAGGAAATTTTTTATCAAATCTCTTAAAGCATTGATGTGCAAAGTGACCATTGCGAAAACAAATTTGACAACGTCCTCGGCCTCATCTTTATCATTGTCCTCGTCCCATGTTTCTTCCACCTTGATTTCGTTGGTTGTGTTGTTGATGGATAGATATATGTGATTTGCTAATTGTATGTGCTGAGAGAACAGTGGAATCTGACATCCTTTGAGATTGTAGTTGTAGGAGTATTTCTTGAGAGGATAACATGCCATGAAGATTATCAAGCGATACTTGCTCCATACGTGTTGTTATACTAGGAATAAAATAGTCATATTTAGGCCCTAAACCTGCAAGAACATGAATCAACAAATCTGGTTCTGAAATTGGATGTTCAATTGCTCTTAAACTATTAGTAATTGTTTTGATTGATTGAATATATTCATTGATAGATTTGTCTCCTCGTTGCATCGATCGTAGTTGCATGCGAAATTGAAGCACCCGTCCTTGAGAGTGTGATGCAAAGGTTCGACCAAGAGTTTCCCATATTTGTTGAGAGTTGTCCAACCCTACAATAATAGAAAGTATAGGCTCGCTAAGCGACGAAATCATCCATGTCATAATTAATTGATCCTTCTTGCTCCAAACTGTATAATTAGGATCGTCTTCTTGGAGTTTATGAGAGGTATTATCTACAATTCCAAGTAAATCATGAGCACGAAGTAATGATTGAAGCTGTATTTTCCAAAGTAAATAATTATCATTATTAAGTTTAATAGGAAGATAGGATATAGCATTTATAGATAAAGTGGAGAGTTGAGTCGTTTGATTTGTTCAGTAGAGAGTTGGCACGGAGATGAAATTTCTGACATTGTAGATGAAGATGATATCTTGCAGTCTGATGATAATTTGCTTCCAATCCTAGCAATGTGTAGATAGGATACCAAGACTAATAAAAAGATGTTGCAACTTCACCAAGGCTTAATCTACGTTCAATAAAAAGAAGAGGATCCTTGGGGTGGGAAGAAACCGAAGAGAAAAACCTTGCCTCCTTGGAGAGGAATTGATAAAATGTTCAAAACTCCATTATTACGGGAATGATGATAGCGAAGAATAAATCATTAGCGAAGACGAATAAAGGAAGTGAAGAAGAGAACCGGTGGCGAAATCTCAATCCAGAAGCTAGTGATCTATGTGAGGATGATGCTGGAGAAGCATGGGTTCACGAAGTGGCCTGGGCTTTATGATGAAGCAGAGAGAGAGGAGGAAACCCAAGATACGTAAGACACATTTTTTGTCTCTGTTCTATGTAGTCGTCACCGAATCAATAAAAGAACGGAAGAGGCACAGAGGATGACGTAGACGGCGTAGATGATGCCCGAGATGTAGCCAAGGATGGTCAACACCATGCAGATCCAAAACTCCAAGCTACAACAGCCACAGCGGAAGCAAATGCCGAGAGGGGAAAATTAATTTGGCAGCGGCGTGAATCAAATGAAAAGAAAATTGTGGCTCTGATACCATAATGTTAATAAAGTAGATATTATAGAAATAATAAAGGATTCTTCTTATTTCTTGTTGTCCCAAAGTAGGACATATTTATACATATAATACAAGACTAATTCAAAAATATATAATTGAAAGATTTAAGAAAAATAGATTGATTTGTTCTGATACCAATAAGTCTATTATGAAATATCAAGAAAAAAGAATATCTTTTAGAGAGAATGAAAGAGGAATAATTTTATTCCTTTCATTCTTTTCAATCTATATTTTCATATGCAATTACAAAGATATATATTTATATACATATGAGAATGAAACGGCATTATCATTTTATGATAACGTATAGGTTACTTAATAGACATCCAATAACTTATATTTTATAATACTCCCCCTTGGATGTCTATTGTATAAAGAATTTGCCTCATTAAAACCTTACTAGAGAAAAATCCAATGGGATAAAAACTCTAGTGAAGGAAAAAGTGTACATCCTTCTTTATACATATATTTCAATATAATACTCCCCCTGTAAAAGGACATTACTCAATATCTCTATAACGTTGCATTCCAATCTTATGAATCAACTTCTCAAATGCTATTGTGGGTAATGATTTTGTGAATAAATCTGTAGGATTCTAACTTGATTGAATTTTGTGTACATCAATGTCTCCACACTGTATTAAATCATGTGTGAAAAATAATTTTGGGGAGATATGTTTTGTCCTATCACCTTTGATATATCCACCTTTTAATTGGGTTATGCAAGTAGCATTATCTTCATGAAGTATCGTTGGAGTCTTCTTGTTTATTAACAAACCACATGACTCCTGAATATGATTAGTCATTGCTCTAAGTCATACACATTCACGACTTACCTCATGAATTGTAATTATTTCAGCATGATTTAATGAGGTAGCTGTTATAATTTGTTTCATAGATCTCCAAGATATTGTTGTACCACCATATGTAAATACATATCCCGTTTGTGACCTAGCTTTGTGTGGATCTAATAAATATCCTGCATCTGCATACCCAATTAATTGTGCATTTGGTTTATATGGTAGAATAGACCCATATTTGTTGAGAGTTGTCCAACTCTACAATAATAGGAAGTATAGGCTTGCTAAGCGATGAAATCATCCACTTCATAATTAATTGATCCTTTTTGCTCCAAATTGTATAATTAGGATCGTCTTCTTGGTGTTTTGGAGAGGTATTATCTACAATTCCAAGTAGATCATGAGCACGAAGTAACGATTGAAGCTGTATTTTCCAAATTAAATAATTATCATTATTAAGTTTAATAGGAAGATAGGATATAGCATTTATAGATAAAGTGGAGAGTTGAGCCGTTTGATTTGTTCCGTAGAGAGTTGGCACGGAGATGAAATTTCTGACATTGTAGATGAAGATGATAACTTGCAGTCTGATGATAATTTGCTTCCAATCCTAGCAATGTGTAGATAGGATACCAAGACTTATGAAAAGATGTTGCAACTTCACCAAGGCTTAATCTACGTGCAAAAAAAAGAAGAGGATCCTTGGGGTGGGAAGAAATAGAAGAGAAATACCTTGCCTCCTTGGAGAGGAATTGATAAAATGTTCAAAACTGCATTATTACGGGATCGATGATAGCGAAGAATAAATCATTAGCAAAGGCGAATAAAGGAAGTGAAGAAGAGAAACGGTGGCGAAATCTCGATCCAGAAGCTAGTGATCTACGTCAGGATGATGCTGAAGAAGCATGGGTTCACGCAGTGGCCTGGGCTTTATGATGAAGCAGAGAGAGAGAAGGCAACCAAAGATACTTAAGACACATTTTTTGTCTCTGTTCTATGTAGTCATCACCGAATCAATAAAAGAACGGAAGAGGCATAGAGGATGACGTAGACGACGTAGATGATGCTCGGGATGTAGCCGAGGATGGTCAGCACCATGCAGATCCAAAACTTCAAGCTGCAACAGCCACAGTGGAAGCAAATGCCGAGAGGGGGAAATTAATTTTGCAGCGGCGTGAATCAATGAAAAGAAAATCATGGTTATGATACCATAATGTTAATAAAGTAGATATTATAGAAATAATAAAGGATTCTTTTTATTTCTTGTTGTCCCAAAGTAGGACATATTTATACATATAATACAAGACTAATTCAAAAATATATAATTGAAAGATTTAAGAAAAATAGATTGATTTGTTCTGATACCAATAAGTCTATTATGAAATATCAAGAAAAAAGAATATCTTTTAGAAAGAATGAAAGAGGAATAATTTTATTCCTTTCATTCTTTTCAATCTATATTTTCATATGCAATTATAAAGAAATATATTTATATACATTTGAGAATGAAACGACATTATCATTTTATGATAACGTATAGGTTACTTAATAGACATCCAATAACTTATATTTTATAATACTCCCCCTTGGATATCTATTGTATAAAGAATTTGCCTCGTTAAAACCTTACTAGAGAAAAGTCCAATGGGATAAAAACTCGAGTGAAGGAAAAAGTGTACATCCTTCTTTATATATATATTTTGATATAATACTCCCCCTGTTAAGGACATTACTTAATATCACTATAACGTTGCATTCCAATCTTATGAATCAACTTCTCAAATGCTATTGTGGGTAATGATTTTGTGAATAAATCTGTAGGATTCTCACTTGATTGAATTTTGTGTACATCAATGTCTCCACTCTGTATTAAATCATATGTGAAAAATAATTTTCGGGAGATATGTTTCGTCCTATCACATTTGATATATGCACCTTTTAATTAGGTTATGCAAGCAGCATTATCTTGATGAAATATCCTTGGAGTCTTCTTATTTATTAACAAACCACATGACTCCTGAATATGATTAGTCATTGCTCTAAGTCATACACATTCACGACTTGCCTCATGAATTGCAATTATTTCAGCATGATTTAATGAGGTAGCTGTTATAATTTGTTTCATAGATCTCCAAGATATTGTTGTACCACCATATGTAAATACATATCCCATTTTTGACCTAGCTTTGTGTGGATCTGATAAATATCCTGCATCTGCATACCCAATTAATTGTGCATTTGGTTTATTTGGTAGAATAGACCCATATTTGTTGAGAGTTGTCTAACCCTACAATAATAGGAAGTATAGGCTCGCTAAGCGACGAAATCATCCACGTCATAATTAATTGATCCTTCTTGCTCCAAACTGTATAATTAGGATCGTCTTCTTGGAGTTTAGAAGAGGTATTATCTACAATTCCAAGTAGATCATGAGCACGAAGTAACGATTGAAGTTGTATTTTCCAAAGAAAATAATTATCATTATTAAGTTTAATAGGAAGATAGGATATAGCATTTATAGATAAAGTGGAGAGTTGAGCCGTTTGATTTGTTCCGTAGAGAGTTGGCACGGAGATGAAATTTCTGACATTGTAGATGAAGATGATATCTTGCAGTCTGATGATAATTTGCTTCCAATCCTAGCAATGTGTAGATAGGATACCAAGACTGATGAAAAGATGTTGCAACTTCACCAAGGCTTGATCTACGTGCAAAAAATAGAGAGGATCCATGGGGTGGTAAGAAACCGAAGAGAAATACCTTGCCTCCTTGGAGAATAATTGATAAAACGTTCAAAACTCCATTATTATAGGAACGATGATAACAAAGAATAAATCATTAGCAAAGGCGAATAAAGGAAGTGAAGAAGAGAACCGGCAGCGAAATCTCGATCCGGAAGCTAGTGATCAACGTGAGGATGATGCTGGAGAAGAATGGGTTCACGCAGTGGCCTGGGATTTATGATGAAGTAGAAAGAGAAGAGGCAACCTAAGATACGTAAGACACTTTTTTTTTCTCTGTTCTATGTAGTCGTCGCCGAATCAATAAAAGAACGAAAGAGGCACAGAGCATGACGTAGACGGTGTAGATGATGCCCGGGATGTAGCCGAGGATGGTCAGCACCATGCAGATCTAAAACTCCAAGCTGCAACAGCCACAGCGGAAGCAAATGCCGAGAGGGGGAAACTAATTTGGCAGCGGCATGAATCAATGAAAAGAAAATCGTGGCTCTGATACCATAATGTCAATAAAGTAGATATTATAGAAATAATATAGGATTCTTCTTATTACTTGTTGTCCCAAAGTGGGACATGTTTATACATAAAATACAAGACTAATTCAAAAATATAAAATTGAAAGATTTAAGAAAAAAAGATTGAATTGTTCTGATACCAATAAGTCTATTATGAAATATCATGAAAAAAGAATATCTTTTAGAGAGAATGAAAGAGGAATAATTTTATTCTTTCATTCTTTTCAATCTATATTTTCATATGCAATTACAAAGATATATATTTATATACATTTGAGAATGAAACGACATTATCATTTTGTGATAACGTATAGGTTACTTAATAGACATCTAATAAGTTATATTTTATAATACTCCCCCTTGGATGTCTATTATATAAAGAATTTGCCTCGTTAAAACCTTACTAGAGAAAAATCTAGTGGGATAAAAACACTAGTGAAGGAAAAAGTGTACATCCTTCTTTATACATATATTTCAATATAATACTCCACCTGTTAAGGACATTACTTAATATCTCTATAACGTTGCATTCCAATCTTATTAATCAACTTCTCAAATGCTATTGTGGGTAATGATTTTGTGAATAAATCTGTAGGATTCTCACTTGATTGAATTTTATGTACATCAATGTCTCCACTCTGTATTAAATCATGTGTGAAAAATAATTTTGGGGAGATATGTTTCGTCCTATCACCTTTGATATATCCACCTTTTAATTGGGTTATGCAAGCAACATTATCTTCATGAAGTATCGTTGGAGTCTTCTTGTTTATTAACAAACCACATGACTCCTGAATATGATTAGTCATTGCTCTAAGCCATACACATTCACAACTTGCCTCATGAATTGCAATTATTTCAGCATGATTTAATGAAGTAGCTGTTATAATTTGTTTTATAGATCTCCAAGATATTGTTGTACCACCATATGTAAATACATATCCCGTTTATGACCTAGCTTTCTGTGGATCTGATAAATATCCTACATCTGCATACCCAATTAATTGTGCATTTGGTTTATATGGTTGAATAGACCCATATTTGTTGAGAGTTGTCCAACCCTACAATAATAGGAAGTATATGCTCGCTAAGCGACGAAATCATCCACGTCATAATTAATTGATCCTTCTTGCTCCAAACTGTATAATTAGGATCATCTTGTTAGAGTTTAAAAGAGGTATTATCTACAATTCTAAATAGATCATGAGCACGAAGTAACGATTGAAGTTGTATTTTCCAAAGTAAATAATTATCATTATTAAGTTTAAAAGGAAGATAGGATATAGCATTTATAGATAAAGTGGAGAGTTGAGCCGTTTGATTTGTTCCGTAGAGAGTTGGCACGGAGATGAAATTTCTGACATTGTTGATGAAGATGATATCTTGCAGTCTGATGATAATTTGCTTCCAATCCTAGCAATGTGTAGATAGGATACCAAGAATGATGAAAAGATGTTGCAACTTCACCAAGGCTTGATCTACGTGCAAAAAAAAGAAGAGGATCCTTAGGGTGGGAAGAAACCGAAGAGAAATACCTTGCCTCCTTGAAGAGGAATTGATAAAACGTTCAAAACTCCATTATTATGGGAACGATGATAGCGAAGAATAAATCATTAGTGAAGGCGAATAAACGAAGTGAAGAAGAGAACCGGTGGCGAAATCTCGATTCTGAAGCTAGTGATCAACGTGAGGATGATGCTGGAGAAGCATGGGTTCACGCAGTGGCTTGGGCTTTATGATGAAGCAGAGAGAGAGGAGGCAACCCAAGATACGTAAGACACATTTTTTGTCTCTGTTCTATGTGGTCGTCGCCGAATCTATAAAAGAATGGAAGAGGCACAGAGGATGACGTAGACCGCGTAGATGATGCCCGGGATGTAGCCGAGAATGGTCAGCACCATGCAGATCCAAAACTCCAAGCTACAACAGCCACAGCGGAAGCAAATATCGAGAGGGGGAAATTAATTTGGCAGCGGCGTGAATCAATGAAAAGAAAATCGTGGCTCTGATACCATAATGTTAATAAAGTAGATATTATAGAAATAATAAAGGATTCTTCTTATTTCTTATTGTCCCAAAATAGGACATATTTATTCATATAATACAAGACTAATTCAAAAATATATAATTGAAAGATTTAAGAAAAAAAGATTGATTTGTTCTGATACCAATATGTCTATTATGAAATATCAAGAAAAAAGAATATCTTTTAGAGAGAATGAAAGAGGAATAATTTTATTCCTTTCATTCTTTTCAATCTATATTTTCATATGCAATTACAAAGATATATATTTATATACATTTGAGAATGAAACGACATTATCTTTTTATGATAACGTATAGGTTACTTAATAGACATCCAATAACTTATATTTTATAATACTCCCCCTTGGATGTCTATTGTATAAAGAATTTGCCTCGTTAAATCCTTACTAGAGAAAAATCCAATGGGATAAAAACTCTAGTGAAGGAAAAAGTGTACATTTTTTTTATACATGTATTTCTATATAATACTCCCCCTGTTAAGGACATTACTTAATATCTCTATAACGTTGCATTCCAATCTTATGAATCAACTTCTCAAATGCTATTGCGGGTAATGATTTTGTGAATAAATCTATAGGATTCTCACTTGATTGAATTTTGTGTACATCAATGTCTCCACTCTATATTAAATCGTGTGTGAAAAATAATTTTGTGGAGATATATTTCGTTCTATCACCTTTGATATATCCACCTTTTAATTGGGTTATGCAAGCAACATTATCTTCATAAAGTATCATTGGAGTCTTCTTGTTTATTAACAAACCACATAACTCCTGAATATAATTAGTCATTGCTCTAAGCCATCCACATTCACGACTTGCCTCATGAATTGCAATTATTTCAGCATGATTTAATGAGGTAGCTGTTATAATTTGTTTCATACATCTCCAAGATATTGTTGTACCACCATATGTAAATATATATCCTATTTGTGACCTAGCTTTGTGTGGATCTGATAAATATTCTGCATCTGCATACCCAATTAATTGTGCAATTGGTTTATATGTTAGAATAGACCCATATCAATTATCCCATGGAGATATCAAAAAATATGTTTAATTCCGTTCCAATGCCTTCTAGTTAGAGAAGAACTATATCTTGCTAATAAATTTATAGCAAAACCAATATCAGGTCAGGTATTATTATCAAGGTACATTAAAGCACCAATTGCACTTAAGTATGGCACTTCAGGATGAAGAATTTTCTCATTTTCATCTCGAGGACGGAAAGGATCCTTGTGTATATCAAGTGATCGAACAACCATTGGATTGGTTAATGGATATGAATTGTTCATATTAAATTGTTTTAAAACTTTCTTAGTATAAGTTGATTGATGGACAAAAATTTCATTCTTTAAGTACTCGAATTGCAAGCCGAGATAAAATTTAGTTTTACCAAGATCTTTCATTTTGAACTCTTTCTTTAAATAGTTTATTGTATTAGAGATCTCTTTGGGAGATCCAATAATATTTAAGTCATCAACATAAACAACGATTATTACAAAACCATATTTGAACTTCTTTATAAAAACACATGGGCAAATATGGTTATTTGTATAACCATCTTTTAGCAAATATTCACTAAGATGATTGTACCACATTCGTCCAGATTGTTTTAAACCATACAAAGATCTTTGTAATCTAATAGAAAATAATTCTCAAGAATTGCATGTTTTTGAAATCTTTAGTCCTTATGGGACTTTCATATATATGTCATTATCTAGTGCACCATATAAATATGTTGTAACGACATCCATCATCTACATATGAAGTCTTTTCTGTGCTATTAAACTAATAAGATAACGAAAAGTAATAGCATCCATTATAGGAGAATAAGTTTCTTCATAATCAATTTCAGGTTGTTGCGAAAAACCTTGTGCAACTAGTCGGGCTTTATATCGCACAATCTCATTTTTCTCATTTCTTTTTCGTACGAATACCCATTTGTATCCTATTGGTTTAACACCTTTAGGTGTTTTGACAATAGGCCCAAAAACCTCATGTTTATAGAGAGATGTTAATTCTATTTGAATTACTTCTTTCCATTTTGGCCAATCTTCTCTTGATTGACATTCCTTTAAAGTCATGGGTTCAAAATCCTTATTTTCACTCAAAATATCATTTGTCATATTATATACAAATATATCATCAATATTTGTATTTGTTCGATCCCATGTTTTTATTGTAGAAATGTAATTTATTGACATTTCTTGATTATCTATTTCAACTTCTTCTGAAAGTTTTTCTTCTTGGATTGACTTATTTCCTTTTTCTAGACGATCAATTTGTTCATGTGTTCCCTTTTTCTTTCGAGGGTTTTTATCTTTAGAACCTGTTGGTCTTCCACGCTTCAGGCATGGATTAGATTCATTTGTTGAGAGAGGTCTTTCAAAGACATCAATTCTAATAGGAGCATTTTCTACTGAAATATGTGATTTTGTTACTCATTTTTTATCAGAGAAATTATCTGGCAATTGATTTGCAATCTGTTGCAAATGAATGATCCATTGAACTTCTAGTTCACATTGTTTTGTGTGAGGATCAAAATGGCATAAGGATGGATTACTCCATATAATCTCTTTTTCTATCTTTTCTGTACTAGTATTATTACCCCCTAAAGTTGGAAAAAAATGCTTCATCAAATCAACAATCAAGAAATCTAGCAGTAAAAACATCTTCTGTCATGGGTTCAATATATTTGATAATGGCCTGAGAATCAAAACCAATATAAATGCCTAATTTCCTTTGAGACCTCATTTTTGTTCTATAAGGAGCAATGGGGACATAAACTACACATCCAAAAGTTCGTAAATGAGAGATATTAGGTTCTCTTCCTGAGACCAATTGGAAAGGAGAAGCTTGAGAATTAGTGGGTCGGATGCGAACTAGTGTTGCTACATGTAAGATTGCATATCCCCAAGCAAAACAAGAATCTTGGATTTCAATAGTAATGGTCTTGTTATTAATTAAAGGCATTTAATAAATGATTCTGCTAGATCATTTTGAGTATGAACATAAGCTACAGATATTCAATCTTTATACCAATAGACATGCAATAGTCATTAAATGCTTGAGAAGTAAACTCTCCAACATTATCAAACTGAAATGTTTTAATGGGATAATCAAGAAAATGTGCGCGTAATCGAATTATTTGAGCAAGTAATCTCGAAAACGCCAAGTTTCGAATTGATAATAAGCACACATGTGACCATCTTGTAGATGCATCTTTTAAAACCATAAAATATCTAAATGGTCCACATGGTGGGTGAATTGGTCCACATATATCACCTTGAATTCGATTTAAAAATGTAGGACATTCAAATTTAATCTTACTCGGTGAGGCCTTTACTATTAATTTACCTTGATAACATGCAACACATGAGAATTCATTTGATTGAAAAATCTTCTGGTTCTTCAATGGATGTCCAGAAGAATGTTCCACAATTCATTGCGTCATTACATATCCAGGATGACCCAATCTATCATGCCATAAAAGGAATTTATTTTGACTAGTAAACTTTTGGTTTACTACAATATTTATTTCAATTAGTTTAATGTATGTATAATAAAGACCCGAAGAGAAAACAGATAGTCTTTCCAAAACTTGTTTATGCCTCATTTTAACATTAGTAATGCACAAATACTCATTATTTCCCATATTAGTTGTTTCTATATGATGATCATTAAGGCGAATATCTTTGAAACTTAATAAATTTCGATGGGACTTGGGTGAATACAATGCATTACTAATCAAAAAATTTGTTCCTTCTGGTAGTAAAATGTTTGCTCTTCCGGAGCCTTCGATTAAGGTTACACTACCAGATATAGTATTCACATTTTGTTTTTGCATGATAAGATAAGAGAAATATCTTTTACTTTTGAGAATTGTATGTGTAGTTGCACTGTCTATAAGATAGAGATTCTCATCTTCAATCTTTGACCCAATAATATCCATAAGTATTCAAAAATAAATAAATAAATTAGCAATAAATTTAAATTTATTATAAATATTGAGAAATAAAAATAATTACATTAATTAAAATTACCATATTCAGCATTCTCAAGAAAATCACCAACTTCTAATTGGGGTAAATTTTCAAGACCCTCAAAAATATTATTAGGGTCATTATTTTGATATAAGACATTTGCCTCCACATTCTTATCCTTTTCCTTCAACGAGGCTTGATAAAGCTCGACAAGATGCTTTGGCCTACGATAGGTACATGACAAATATCCAATCACCCCACATCGGTAGCATTTATTCTCAACATTCTGACTTGATCCATTTTTTTCTTGTTTTTTATCATTATATTTCCACTTCTGGTTGTTTGTATGTCCACCATGATCATTACGGTAAACATTCCAACCACGGCCATGACCACGGCCACGACCACGACTACGACCACGACCACGACCGTGTCCTCATCCATGATCATTTTCACATCCTCATCCATGTCTAGAATTATTATGAGTTATCGCATTCACTTCAGGGAATGGACTAGAGCCTTTTGGATGAGATTCATGATTTTTTTCATTAATAACTCGTTATTTTGTTCAGCCACAAGCAAACAAGAAATTAGTTTAGAATATTTCTTGAACCCTTTCTCTCGATATTGTCGCTGCAGGAGCATATTCGAGGCATGAAAAATGGAGAGTATTTTCTCTAACATATCATAATCGATAATATTCTCTCCACATCACTTTAATTGAGAACTAATTTTAAAAATGGTTGAATTATATTCACTTACAGATTTAAAATCTTGGAATCTCAAATGAATCCAATCATAACAAGCTTTAGGAAGTATTACCGTTTTTTGATGATTAAACCTTTCCTCTAAACTTTTCCATAACTCAAGTGGATCTTTCACTATTAAATACTTGATTTTCAAATCTTCGTGAAGGTGATGACAGAGAAAAATCATTGCTTTGGCTCGATTTTGTAAAGTCTCTTTATTATTTTCTTTAATTATTTCTCCGAGTCCATTTGTATTCAAATGGATTTCAGTATCAAGGATCCATGATAAGTAATTTTTTCCTGAAATATTGAGTGCCACAAACTCAAGTTTGATGAGGTTTTCCATAAAATACTAACACATAAGCATAAAATTAGAATAAGATTTATATAGTTGTAAAAAATAATATAATATAGAATAAGAATTATAACAAAAAATTTAAACAAGTGTATCTTTTTATTTTATGGTAAATCATATTATTTTACCATCATGATTCAACGAGAAGATTAATGTCCTACTTCACTTTATTATTATAAAAGTTAATAATAAAATAAATTGATAAATTTGAAACAATATTGTCATTTAATAGATTGTTTAAATTCCTAACTTATAAATATAACATTATCGAGATAAAATTCTTGATTTATCCAAATAAATAAAATAAAAACATGAAACTTTTAAATATCAATTTTGATACTAGTTATGCATACTTTGATAATTATATCAAATTTATCAAAAATTATTAATAATAACTCTAGATAATAACAATTAGTCATAAGAGTTATCAATTTTTATATACAATATTGTAAAAAATAAGATCCAATAGGTCACATAATTACTTTCTAATAATTTTGAAAAACCTAATGCTATTAAAGTAGAATATTTTAAGATGATAAAAGCTCAAAGTTGTGATTAATTATCGAGAATAAACTTTGATATTGAAGTTGCATAAAAATTGAGCAAAATTCGTGCTGATAATGTGTTATGAAATATCAAGAAAAAAGAATATCTTTTAGAGAGAATGAAAGAGGAATAATTTTATTCCTTTCGTTCTTTTCAATCTATATTTTCATATGTAATTACAAAGATATATATATAAAAAATATCTTTTAGAGAGAATGAAAGAGGAATATTTTTATTCCTTTCGTTCTTTTCAATCTATATTTTCATATGCAATTACAAAGATATATATTTATATACATTTGAGAATGAAACGACATTATCATTTTATGATAATGTATAGGTTACTTAATAGACATCTAATAACTTATATTTTATAATAATATTAACAATTTCTCTTTTAATTTTCTTTCTTCTAATTTGACTAAGTCTTGATTGATTGATTCTCTTCCCCCACCGCTGCCTCTACGTGTGGAGAGGGGTAAATCAGATGTCAGGTGATTAGCGCAGAAATACGGAGTCATCGATAGTCTAATCGTCACCTTCAGAAATCGACCTCTTACCCTTTCAAATCTTAACACGACTGTGTTAGCCATCTGAATTTGTCCTGGGTACTGCCCTCACCATATTAAAGCTATATATATGTTGTCGAGTCGTCATTCTCGAGTGGGTTGTGGGCTTGGATCGGTGATGTGGGTGTACGCTTCAGAGATATTATCGTTGAGGCTGAGAGCACAGGGGGCGAGCTTCGGGGTGACTGTCAATAGACTAATGAACTCCGCCATGTCCATGTCCTTCATCTCCCTTTACAAGGCCATCACCATCGGCGGCGCCTTCTTCCTCTTCGTCGGCATTTGGGTCGTTGCATGGGCATTTTGGAGATAGATGGAAGAATTTTTTTGAAAGAAGCGGAATGAATGACTCAAATAGAGTTAGTTACAGAGAATATAAATCAATGAAGTTACATAGTTTCTGGAGATAGAATATAAATCAATGAAGTTACACGGTTTTTGTGTCTCCAGATTAATCGGGTAAAGTTAGATACTGGATTATTAAAAAAAATCAATGAATTGCTTTTACGGCTTCTTATCACTGGGCCTCGAGAAAACCTCAGCCATCTCCTCCTCCATCGCCCTCCCCTTGGTTTTCGGGCAACACGTGTAGTAGAAGGCCCATGCAAAGACCCCAATGCCGGCGAAGAGGAAGAAGGCGCCGCCGGGAGATGAAGGACATGGACATGGTGGAGTTCATTAGCCTGTTGACGACCACCCCCATGCTCGGCCCCTGCGCTCTCAGCCTCAGCGGGAATATCTCTGAAGCGTACACCCACGTCACCGGACCAAGCCCACTCGAGAATGACGACACAAACGCCACGCACAGCACTTCCGCCCACACCACCCTCTCCTCCGCCCGCTCCACCACCGTAAGCACCGGCCCCAGCCCCACCAACGACGCCATCATCCCCGTCAAGCTCCCCAGGAGCAACTTCCGACGCCCTACCCTGTCCACCAGCAGCACCGCCAGCAGGATGAAAGCCGTCTTGAACGCCCCCACGGCGATCGTCGCCAGAAACAGCTGGTCCTTGGTCACCAACCCGGCCTTCTTGAAGATTCTCGGGCTGTATAGCACCACCGCCTCGATTCCGGAGGCGTGCTGGAACACGTGGATGCCGACGGTGGTGATGAGCACCCGCTTTACCGCCGGTGTTGGCTTCAGGATCTCCCTCCACACTCCTTCCCCGTGGTGCTTGCTTTCCACTTCAACCACGTCTCCGGCCAAGCCTTGTCGATCCCACCGTGGTCTTGATTTCCCCCAGACATCGCTCGGCCTCGTCCTCGCTGTTGCTGACGCGGAGGAGGATGTCGCGCGCGTCTAAGTCTATTCGGATTTTAAAATTTTAACTTAGGGTGAGCTTTATTTTCTATTGAAAAATTTAAAAATTGAATCTTTCCTATAAAATTTTTTTTTGAACTCTGAGCGAGATCCTAACAACCCTTCCATGGCCGGCTCTGCTTGACGCGACCCTACATCACCAGCCACTGCGGCGACTCGGGCATCATGACAACGCTAGCGGCGAGGGCAATGGATGGAATGGCGGCGACCTCGAGCAAGGCGCGCCAGTCGTAGACGATTGGGAGCTTGCCGAAGACGAAGTTAGCAAGATACCGAGTGAGGGCCAACCGGCTCCACTGATGGGCCTGTCGAGTCTGTAGTAGCAGGTCCTACTGGCGTGGGTGTCTGGTTTGTAGCAGCAGGGTCTCCCGCTGGTACATCGGATACTCCATAAGCGGGTATCTCTGGAGGAGGAACTGTCGAGGACTGAGGATCCACAACTCCCGCAGTACCATGTGGAACCTGACCCTGATCAACATGCTCACCCTCAGTAGATCTCTCTGGCAAGTCAGTCGCCAAAGATCTCAATGTCCTCTGTCGTGGCCGCCCCGCACCACGTCTCAGTGCAGGAGCACGCCCACCTCATCTCATATCTGATAAATTAATACAGATGTTACCACAAATAAAAACATATCAAATTAATCATCATACCTATTTCTGTTGGGTTTCCGACACCGCGGCGAGTGTGTATTCGAACATGTTTCGTAAACATGTGCACAGCGGAAGAAATAAAAATAATAAATCTACATTTATTACAACACACACATCACACGCATACATAGTACAACATGTGTAGACATAACCGTAAATTTAAATTTTACAATAAAAGGAAATTTAACTACGTATACCTTACGTATCACGTGTAGCGGGAAAGGCATCAAGCGGAACGATCCTCACTAGAATCGTCTCTATCAGTATCCATGCCGAGTATCTTCAGGATGACTTCACCAAGTCACGAGCCTCGTCTTCGTACGGGTTACTAGCCTCGTGTTGAAGATGATGTGATCGAGAGAAGATCACAATCCAAATCCAAATTCGGATCCAAAACCGAGTCCTCAAAACTCGCTTCTCCGGAGAGGTATTCATCAACCGTTTGACGAATCCTTCGTCCTCCACCTATGAGGATTACCGGAGATCGAATCCCCGGCAATGCTACCGCTGTTGGAGCTCCAAACGTAGTCCAAATGACGCTCTGACGAGAGGGAAATAAGCTGTCCAGAAAACTGGACAGCTTTGGTGGAGGAGTAGGGGCCGGCCAAAAAGGAAAGGTGGAAGCTCACCTTATTACCGAACCCAAGGGAGATCACCGGAGCTCCTCCGGCAGCAGATCGACGCCGGCAAGTGGAGAATACGGCAGCAGCTGGTCGCCGGTTGGAGGAGAAGGGGCGGCGGCACTAGGGTTGGCGCCGACTTCTTCAAAGGGGAGAGGTGGGCAGCAACTCTAGGTTAGGGTTTTTGGATTAGGGCTTAACAAACCCTTAAGCCCTCTTTTATAGAGAACTAATTCTCTTAATGGTTATTGGATCATAACCATATGGCCCGTTAACCCGCTCCATTAATATAAGTTAAAATAAACCAAACCATGATGGTTTATTTTAAGTTAAAATGAACCGAACCAACTTTGGTTCATTCGTTTAAAATAAACCAAACCCTTTGGTTTATTCTCCTCCATTGGATTAGAACCAAACCATTTTGGTTCATCCATTATGTCTTCATAAGACACGGCCCATCCACACTTCCATTGCGACTGAAACGATTTCATGCTCGCTTCTTGTTTGGTCCAACCAAACTTAGTTTCTCTCGGTCTGAGAATCTCATTCTCAAGCTCATTTTAAATCCTTCGGATTACGATCGTTGTGCGTGTGACCAAATAGGTTCTCGGTTTATGTTGGTCATCTATAATTAACCATTAATTATAGAACGATCATGAGTGGCACCTAGTAGTACATCATGATCCCCAATTAACCGAAAAGATCAACGGTTGATCCAGAACTAGTTCTGAAACCCTTCAGCAGCTCAAATGAATCGTGCCCCATTCCCTTCATTCATCTTATACCCACTTGGTTCAGGACATGGTCTATAGTGTCAGTCCCCACTAGGCGGACTATGTCACACCTAGCCCAAGTATCATTTCCTCGTCCTACGGATTCTAGTTACTGCACATGTATCGAAGAGTACCTTACTCTAAACATGTAATTCTTTGGCCAAAGACTTTAGTAACAATCCGACGAGAGGCCATGGGTATACATCTCCTCGCAAGGAGTGGTGAATCTTTTATAGGCTATTCAAACACCTTCAATTACTTCGACTTATATCCAATCATCCCGGGTTCACATCTCCTCAGAGATGTTTGCTTAAGATGTCAAAGCATAAGTCTTTATGATCAAGATGACTTGAATACCGCAAGTCAAAGGAACATCGCACTTAAGCTACAGTAAGAACTTCATTGACATATCTATATATGCAGAGAACCATATGAAGTCTTACGGTTGGTCACTCCAATGAACTAGTTACCATAACTAGCATCCACGATTAACTCCGGACATCACAATGTCTCCAGCCAGTGAGAATCAGCTGCTTGGATACACCGAGTATACCTCATGCTAGTCTCGACAGAATTGATGGTGTCCAAATCCATCAATTCATCGACTAGGGATAATTCCGATATATCACAATTACACATGTAGAGATACTCACTAGTTGTGATCCAATCACAAATTCTCTCATGCTGTGAGTCGTATCGCGGACATTCAGTAAATGAGTTTAAGATCCAATCAAATATATGAAACCATGTATACTCAAATAGTGAATCTTCATTTATCATATTAATGGTTCATACATAAGGCGATTGCCTTAGGACATCTCTCATATATTACTAACAATTTCACCGTCATGAGAGGTCCCGTAGCCGCCAAAACCCCATATTGATCTCGTCAAAAATCCTTGAATTTCCGAAACATAAAAATCATCGGAAATCCATACCAATCCAAATTTTTCCAGATTGCCTTGCAAAACCTGCCAAAACATGGCGAACTCCGAAAAATCCAAAAACCCCTAGGAACTCGAAAACCTAGGTGCTCTGATACCAAATAAATTGTCACGCCCAAAAGGAGACCCTGCCAGACAAAAATCCGGCAGCATCTCCCCTGTACGGGTGATAATGCTAATTTACATACAAGGCCTACACGACCGCTATACATCAGTCAACACGACCGGAATCCAAACTCACACGCAGATAATAAAGATAGGCCTCTGGCCATCAACCAAAATAAATGATAAACAATCTACAATAAATAGACTTACCCCTTCTGCCATCTGGGCAGGAATAACCATCCAAAACCAATCTAAATAAATCCGAATAAAGGTCCATAAGGACACCAAAAATCCACGAATACAAATATCAATCTCCAATCCTAAACATGCTCTAATCAAAATCCAAATACCATAACACAAATAACCAAATCAAATATTCATGACGAGTGGGGTTTGGCAACTGCACTCTCCTGACAGCTTCATCCTGAAATAGATATAAATCAACGGGGTAAGTTCAAAGAACTCAGCGGATATAGTAGATATGAAAAGTAAGGTATAGCTAACAATAAAAATCATGCTAGTACAGTCTCACATATAGGGTAAGCAAGAAATAAATGCAAAAGGGACTGTACTAACCTGAATCTCCTACCCTGATATAGGAGCATTTGCCTGACTAGAAGTAATAAAGTCCTCACCATATATATAAATATGAATCTTGTATGCATGACAATCATATGCACATCCAAGGCATAAAAAAAAATGCAGCAAACACAATACAAATGCAATCTGTGCAAAGTGCATGCCGTGCCAATGACATGGTCACCCCTGACGCCAGTCAGCCGCCTCACACGCGATGGTGAAGCCGAGTGGGTAGGGCTATGACAACTGTGCACTCTGCCATCACTACTCCTGAGTGACCGAGTGGATAGGATGCTGTCGGAGTACACCTATCCTCCTGCCCCAAATAGAGTGGGGGGAGCTAAGATCTCATCTCCCTGTCAGTGACTGAGGAGGGATCCGCCACACTACGCCGCCTCATCGCTACCCATGAGCGGACCTGAGCTCGACAGAGCAATCAGACACACCCTCCTCGATGTACCACTAACCCATGAGTGGCGGTGGCAGCTATGTAATCGGGGCTCAGCAATAATGGAACCTGTCGGCCAAAGATGCAATCATGCAAAAATGATGCATGATACTAAAGCATGTAAATCCTACTCAAAATACCTATCCGAACAATATGTACAATCAATATGTACATATCCATAATCCAAATAACTACGATCCAAGTCAAACAGGTAAGACAAAAATCATATCCTATCCAATGCATGTATCAATCGGCACAAAAACATACTAGGCATATAAACATGAATATTATTGCAAGCTATCCTAACTAGCATATCAACAATGACTATATCTAAAAGATAAGTCAAAATACCCGCCTGAATATAAATATCCGCAAGAATGAAAACGTCACGACCGGGGACCTGCCTCGTGACCGAAACCTACATAAAACATAATATTGTTAAGCACTAAAATGCAATTCACCGACAAATCAAATACTTAATCGATTTCTTTCATAACCCAACCTATTTCTAATTGTCACTAATTCCAACCATCTTATTAATCTTTTCCTACCATAAATATCCATACAATTAATTTAGCTCACTAAATCAATTGATAAAAATTCTGATTAATTAATGATAAGCTAATTAATCAATTAAACCTGGATTAACCCGCATTTTAACAACCTAAGCCAAATAAATAAAACTTAATGGCTTTTAATTTATCCAATAATTGTACCAATCAATTTACCCAATTAATTCCTAATCAATTAACCTAATTCATCAACTCACCGGGACCTCATAGCTTTGATTCACCCTACCGACCCATATCCTCCGAATACAATACGGTCAACCGAATAACAACACACACCCTACCATACCTTCGTTACAGCCCCTAATAACCTCCACCGACATAACACAGTGACCAATCAACCAATCACTGCCACCTCAAACATCATAATCAGCCCAAATCGACCATAAATCCGGTCCACAATCTTTTACAACCTATGCACAACCCAACACAGTCACTCACCAACTATGGCTCAAATCGCAGATTCACTACAAATAAGGGAAACATGATATAAATATATACATGAAATTAGAAGTTTCCCCTTGGCAGTATCTCCTCGGTGCGGACCAATCTCGACTGTGGAGGCTGGCCGGAGGATGGTCGGCGCTGGCAGAGAAGGGCACACTGTGTGTGCACGTGAGAGGCTGATCGGCTGTGGCGAACATTGTGGCTCAGACGATCAGCAACGAAAAGGGGCACCCACGGCGATTGTCGGCCGCAGACCGGCCGCGTCCGCTCGTCGGCCGGGGCTCGACGTATGAGGAGAAGCGAAGCGCTGCGCACGGTGGCGATGACGTGCACCCTCGGCTCTGACGGCAGTGGTGGCGGCGGTGGAATCGTGAGTGAAGAGAAGGGGAGTGGGAAAAAGGGCGTCGCCGATGAAAGAAGCACAGCACGGTGTCGGGCAGTTCTGTGGCCGCGGAGGGGAGGTAGTGGCATCGAATGGCGCTGTCGACAGCGGGGTGCTCGCGGCGAGAAAAGAAACCGAAGGAGGAAACAGGGGTCGCGACGCGGAGGGGGAAAAAATAAAAAGGGAAAGAAATTTTTTTTTAAGGTTTTCTGGTTTAGGTTAATACCCCTTAAATAGAGCCTATTCATTTTATCCCCGTAAAAATCTCGTACGGACTCCGTTTAAATCCAGAAAAATTCCGAAAAAATTCCTAAAATTCCAGAAAAATCCCAAAAAATTTCCAGGATTATTTCATTAATTCTTTGGCCATTTAATTTAATATTTTAAATTTTTTAGTATTTAACACAAATGACCCAAACAGGCTTTCCCAAAGCCTATTAAATCTTTCCCTGCAACAGCCATAGAAATTTCCATTTAAGTCCAGGAAAATTTTTGAAAAATTCCATAGGGTGTTTTCCTAATTAACAAGCATTATTTTATTTTATTTTTTTCCAGTATTTTATATTGTCCCCCACTAATAAAAATTTGGTCCCCAAATTTCGTACTAACATGCAAAAATTACTTCAAGCAAGTTTTTGAAAGGACCACATACATTCTTCAAGTGAACGGATGAGGCTATCAAGCTCGGATAGTATCTTCCATCTCCCACGTAGCTTCCTCATCGGTATGATACTGTCATCCAACCCTTACAAGTCAGATGGTTTTGTTCCTCAACTGACGCTCCTTGCGACCAAGAATTTGTACTGGAATCTCCTCATAAGTCGCATTCGCCTAGAGTGGACTCGGAACCTCCTTCAAAACACGATCTGAATGTGGCACGTATTTCCTCAACATAGAAATATGAAATATGTTGTGAACACCCGCAAGTGCCCAAGGTAAAGTCAACCGGTGAGCTACACCCCCAATCTGCTCCAATATCTCAAATGGACCAATGTAGTGTGGAGCTAATTTTCCTTTCAACCTAAATCGTTTCACCCTTTTCATAAGTGAAACACACAGAAATACTTGTTCCCCAACTGAGAACTCTAAAGGTCTTAGCCTCCGGTTTGCATAACTCTTCTGTCGATCCTGTACCTTTAATAACCATCATCCGATGACGCGCACCAACTCTGCATCATGTTGGATACTCTGTGGCCCCCAATAGCTGTCATTCCCCAACTTCCTCCCACAACATGGGAGATCTAAAGGGTCTACCATATAGGGCCTCAGAAGGAGTCATCTGAATGGAGAAGTGATAACTATCACTGTAAGCAAATTCCAATACAAGAATGTGATCCTCCCCACTACCTCCATAATCCATGACACAAATCTTATTAGATCCTCCAGAATCTGAATGTTACGCTCAGATAGTCCATCAGTCCGCAGATGAAATGTTGCACTAAGTCGAAGCTCTGTGCCCATAGTCTGATGCAGACTCTGCCAAAATCGCGAGGTAAACCGTGGGTCGCTATTAGAATAGTACTCAAAAGTACTCTATGCAGTCTGATAATCTTTCGGCAGTACAACTCTGCCAGACGATCCAACGAGTTCGTTCCACGAATAGGTAAAAAGTGAGCTGATTTGGTTAGTCGATCTACTATCACCCAAATCGCATCATGTCCTTCACGGGTTCTAGGCAATCCCGTAACGAAATCAATAGTGATATGCTCCCATTTCCATTCCGAGAATCAAAATTTCCTGGAGCAACTCAGTGGGTTTCTGATGTTCAGCCTTTACCCGCTGGCATACTGAACATCGAGCAGCAAAATCTGCTATATCTCTCTTTATACCGTTCTACCAGTATAAACATTTCAAATCTCGGTACATCCCAGTACCACCAGGATGTATAGCAAATCTCAAATAAGGTGCCTCCGGTAGCAACTCCTTTCTTAAGTGGATGCGTGTCCGGAACATATATCCATATTAGAGACGAAAAATTATCTTCTCACAAGAGAAGTCTATCTACCATCCAAAATCCACTCCACCACATACTCTGTAAATGCATGGGAGACTATAGCGCCCAATCTCCCTTTTTGCAACTGTTCGCGTTCCAACAACTCTATAGTAGCTACACAGTAACTAGTCAAATTCAATGAGCACTTTTGCTCCATACATCCACAAATCAAGATAACGACCACTAAAGTCATGTCATGTATATGACAGCTTGTCTCGCAGTTCCACAACTATCGTAAGCTCGAGATACGCCTCATTCAACTGCATCAGGATCACTCCGTTCCTTGGAACGATGCATCCGCGTACAACCTCCTTTTTATCCACTTCGGAAGGATTAACTAATAGTTGTGTAAAAGTTAACCACCGTCTAGGTCTTGTAAACTGGTTTCACCAGCTTCCGACTAAATGATTTCCATCATCACCTTTGTCAAGCAAGTCCGTGGTATAGTAATGCTAAAACATTCTATCCACATCTACAATAATAACTAAATCATACAAGGCAAACCACCATCTACGGTGGTTGAGTGCGCAACTCCAACTACCACAATCAACAGTGGCCAGGTTACGCAACTCCAACAACCACAAACTGATCCAATCATGTCTAGGATACACGATTCTCAAATCCAGTGGCGACTAAATCGTTAATTAGTCTAACAACTCATAAAATTCATACTAAGTATGAAATTGTCATCTTTACACACCTGCATCTTTTTTACTCTTCACTGATGATATATCAATCATCACAACGACCATGATATGTAGGGAATTCTTTATGCCAAATGGCATATGCGCAACGGAAAATAGGATCCCTTCCAAGTGATCCATGCGAAAGCAAACTCGTATAAAATAAATTTCTCTAAACCAAACCTATCTTATAGGAGAGGATTACCTTTGTTGCGTGCCCTTGTTAATCCCGCTTTTCCTTTCGGTTTGTTGGATCTTTAGCACGTTCAAGTGTCCGTGCCTCTATACGTATCCACACGAGCACGCTCTTGTCTCACAAAAGGAAAACTAGAAGAGCTCTCCTTTACTTCTTGCTAGAGAAGTCCCTAAAGGAGAGGAAGAGAGGGAAAAGGAGAAAGGAAGAAGAAGACTCCTCTTCTTGCTAGCCTACACTCACAAACCCACACAACCAAAGCTTCCACCAAGCTTTCTCACCACTAACACAACCAAAGCTTCCACCAACAACAAAGCCAATCCCTCATTTGGCCGGCCACTTAGGGTGTCTTTTATAGGGTTGGAAAAAGCCTTTCACCTCCACACATTCAATGCAATCCATTGCATTGGGACAATTGTTGGGCCGGCCACTTAAGGAGACAAAACCATTTTGTTTCCTTCCACCTTAACTAGCTTAGGTGGATGCTTAGGTGGCATGCTTATGTGGCATGCTTATGTGGCATTCTTATGTGGCATTCATGCATGTTGAATTAATCTTATTAATTCAATTAAGCTTATGTTATCATATTGAATTAATCTTATTAATTCAATTAAGCTTATGTTATCATATTGAATTAATCTTATTAAATCAATAAGGTAACATATTGAATTAATCTCATTAAATCAATTAGCTAAAATTCTCATTAAGCTTAAAGTCCAACAACCATTTTGTACTTAAGCTTATTCCCATATTATTCTAGTCAAACTAGAATACTCTAATTCCTCTAATTATCATGCTCTTTGTGTGTGTGACCCTATAGGCTCTCATAACGTTGGCAGTGGATCTAAACTCTTTTAGATACACAAGCAATGAGCGGCATCTAGCAATATATCATTGTTACCCAGATTCTGAGATAAGTCAAGATCAGGCTAACCTTTGTGACTACTATAATATATGACCGTGTCCTTCTATCCTTGATATCAGTTGATCAATGAGGCATAGACCGTGTCATCCTCGATCAATCTATGTGTTTCTTGATCCCTGAGTAAACTAACTCAAACAAATGAGCTCAATATCTCATATTGACTCATTCGAGCATGGCCATGCGTTTTAGTAGTTCTACTCAATCAAGGGGCCCACCGATATCACTCCCGTCATATGGAAGGGATAGATCCCATCTACATCACTCACATCCCTCCGCATAATTTGTTACATACCCAGTAATCGCCTTTATGGTCCACCCTGTTACGGGTGACGTTTGACGATACCAAAGTACATAACTCCTTATGTAGGGAACCATAGTGACTTCAGGTCTAAGGACTATTCATACCAATAGTCACATGAGAAAGTTTATGACACTCATATAACGATCCATGAAACTTTCTCATGTCGGGTCAGTTCAGTATATATTCTCCAATATATACCCATGTGTCAACTTGATATCATATATCCATGACTTGTGAGATCAAGTCATCAATTGACCTACATGCTAGTCTTTATGTATTAATATTGCCCTTGCATATTAATACTCGACTAGGAACATTTAGGAAAGTGTTCTCTACAGTCTCTCATAATCAATTCTGCCAATTGATGTGCTGTAGATAAGAACCTACTTTTCTAGGGCATTATTATATTTAAATTAGCTGGCACAAGCAAGATGTAAATATAATAACCAATCCTTTGCCTTTATAGAATATGATACAAAATGTTCCTTATTCAACCATCACATGATTGGTTCTAGGGCTTTAACTAACAATCTCCCACTAGCACTAGTACCAATCACTATGATATCTAATACCTAGTGACCTAGTGTGACCATCATGCTTCCTCTGTGCCAAAGCCTTGGTCAATGGATCTGCGATGTTAGCTTCTGTCGGTACTCTGCATATCCTCACATCTCCTCTATCGATGATCTCTCGAATGAGATGGAAGCGCCGCAGTATGTGTTTGGTCCGCTGATGTGATCGAGGTTCCTTAGCCTGTGCAATAGCCCCATTGTTGTCACAATAGAGGTCTATTGGATCTGCAATGCTAGGAACTACCCCAAGTTCACTGATGAACTTGCGGAGCCAAACAGCCTCCTTTCTTTGCATCGGGATCGCAATATACTAAACCATTGTAGAATCGAAGCGTGTCTGCTTGAACTCTTCCGACTCACGGCTCCACCATTCGAGCAAACACGTCTATAGTCATCCTTATCTGTTTGGAAGCTTGCATCACTGTAACCCTTTACAGTTAGCTCCTCATTGCCTCCAAATATCAGGAAATATTCTTTCGTTCTTCGTAAGTATTTAAGAATATTTTTGACTGCTATCTAGTGACTTTCACCTGGATCCGACTGGTATCTACTCGTCATGCTCAAAGCATACGAGACGTCAGGACGAGTACAAAGCATGGCGTACATGATAGACCCTATAGCAGATGCATAAGGGATCTTATCCATGCGATCTCTCTCCTCCTTTGTAGAGGGACATTGAGTCTTGAAGACTCACACCATGTGATAAAGCGAAACCCTTTCTTAGAATTTTGCATAGCAAAACGATCTAGCACTTTATCAATGTATGTACTCTGACTTAGGCCAAGTAATCTTCTAGATCTATCTCTATAGATCTTGATGCCTAGAATATAGGCAGCTTCACCTAAGTCCTTCATCGAGAAACAATTCCCTAACCACATCTTCACAGACTGGAGTGAGGGAATATCATTTCCGATGAGAAGTATGTCATCTACATACAAGACAAGAAATACAACTGTGCTCCCACTATTTCTCTTGTAGACACAAGGCTCATCTTCATTCTTGATGAAACCAAACTCTTTGATTGCATCATCGAATCGAAGATTCCAGCTTGAGAGGCTTGCTTTAGTCCATAAATGGACCTTTGCGGTTTGCATACCTTTCGAGGATGCTTTGGATCTCCAAAACCCTCGAGGTTGTGTCATGTACACATCCTCGAGTAGCTTTCCATTGAGCGGTTTTGACATCCATCTGCGGATCTCATAATCATGGTAGGTCATGATAGCAAGTATGATCCGAATGGATTTAAGCATCACAACTGGTGAAAAGGTTTCTTCATAGTCAATACCATGAATTTGTTTGAATCCTTTAGCCACCAATCTACCTTTATAGGTATGCTTATTACCATCCATGTCAGTCTTTACTTTAAAGACCCACTTACACCCAATGGGTTTTACCTTGGTGGATCAACCAAAGTCCATACTTGGTTAGTGTACATGGATTCCATTTGGATCTCATGGCCTCTAGCCATTTCTCGAATCTGGGCTCATCATAGCTTCTTGATAGGATGTAGGCTCGTCAAGATCGACAAGCAATACTTCACCGTCTCAAGAGAAAAGAATATCTCTCGGGTTGGACGACGTATCCTATTAGATCTACGAAGAGGTTGGTCTACATGAACAGGTGTTTGCTCCACAACTCTTTGGGCAACAAATTCCTCATCCACAACACTTTGTGGTGCCTGTTCATTTTCCATCGAAGCCTTAGTGTTATCATCATCTTGAACTTCTTCAAGATGAATTTTACTCCCTCTAGTATTTCTAGAAATAAATTCTCTTTCTAGAAAGACAGCATTTCTGGCAACAAACACCTTGCCAAGTGTGGGATTGTAAAAGTAATATCCCTTAGTTTCCTTGGGATATCCTACAAAATAACACTTATCGATTTGGGTCCTAGTTTATCGAGACTTACGTCTAACGTAAGCTTCACAACCCCAAATCTTTATAAAAGACATTTTGGGACTCTTCCGATCCATATCGTATATGGTGTCTTTTCTCTGACTTTTGATGGAGCAGCGATTAAGTGTAAGCGGTGTCTCTAGAGCTAAACCCCAAAGGAAGTAGGTAGATTAGTCGGCTCATCATTGATCGTACCATATCTAATAGA
Source organism: Wurfbainia villosa (assembly GCA_025175895.1). NCBI lineage: Eukaryota > Viridiplantae > Streptophyta > Magnoliopsida > Zingiberales > Zingiberaceae > Wurfbainia > Wurfbainia villosa. The sequence continues at coordinate 56,688,713 of CM045988.1, forward strand.
GTACGATTTCTCCTCTCAGATACACCATTCCATTGTGGTGTTCCAGGTGGAGTGAGTTGGGATATTATCCCACACTCAGCCAGGTGATCACGAAACTCTTGACTAAGGTATTCACCACCTCGATCTGATCGAAGTAGCTTAATACGCTTACCAAGTTGGTTTTGTACTTCATTCTTGAATTCTTTGAACTTTTCAAAGGATTCTGACTTATGTCTCATCAAATATAAGTAGCCAAATCTACTCATATCATCAGTGAAAGTAATAAAGTACTTATAGCCTCCTCTGGCTTCGACATTGAAAGGGCCACATACATCAGTATGTATGAGTCCTAACAAGTCCGTCGCTCTCTCGCCATGTCCACTAAATGGAGTTTTAGTCATCTTTCCTAAAAGACAAGACTCGCATACCTCATATGATTCAAAATCAAATGAGTCCAATAATCCATCTTTATGGAGTTGAGATATGCGTTTTTCATTTATGTGACCTAGGCGTGATGCGAAGATATGTCCGTTCAAATCATTCGATTTGAACCCGTTTGTATATTACGTTATAAATTGGGTTATCTAAATCTACAACATAGAGACCATTCATAAGTGGTGCATTACAATAGAACATTTCATTTAAATAAATGGAACAACATTTGTCCTTTATTATAAAGAAAAGTTTTCTTGTCTAAACAAGATACATAAATTATGTTCTTTGTTAATGCGGTACATAGAAGCACTCCTCTAGTTCTAAGATAAGCCCGATGGGCAAAGACAAAGAATATGTTCCCTCTGACTCTACGACAACTTTTGCGCCATTGCCTACTCGTAGGTCCACTTCACCCTTTGCCATTATTCTACTATTTCTCAGTCCCTGCACATTAGTACAAATGTGAGATGCACATCCGGTATCTAATACCCATGTTGAAGAAATAGATAGATTAACTTCTATAACGTGTATACCTGAGGCAGAAGTCCCACTTCTCTTGTTCTTTACTTCCTCAAGGTAGACTTTGCAGTTCCACTTCCGATGTCCGATCTCACGCAATGGAAGCGATCCCTTCCTTAGGTACTTTACCTTTACCCTTTGAAGTGGATGAATTGGCCTTGCCTTTGGCTTGGGTCTTACCCTTGCCTTTGCGCTTACCTTTGTCCTTCTTGACCATTAGTACATTACTAACTTTCTTCTTGAGATTTGGTTCGTGATTCTCAACATCTTTGAGAATCTCGAGCAAAGGTTTATCAATTTCATTCATGTTATAATTCATGACGAATTGATTGTATGCTTAAACACGATTGCGAGGATAACATCGGTTGCCAATTCTTGGCTCGATGGAAAACCTAGTCTTTCAAGGTTCTCAACGTACCCAATCATTTTAGTGCGTGAGTTCCTACAGTGTTCCTTCTTGCATCTTGCATGCAAAAGAGCCTTAGACACTTCAAAACGCTCGTGCCTAGCTTGTCCTTGATATAGTTGTTTCAAATGCTCAACCATATCATAGGCATCCATGTTCTCATGTTATACAGCTCGAGTTCATGGTGGCAAGCATAAGGCATGACACATCTAATCGTCATCTTGATGCTTCTTATAAGCATCTTTTTCAAAGACGAGTGGCCGTAGGCGGGTATTTCAGGTAGCCTGCTCTAGGACATATAGTTTGCGTTCTTGAGGATAATCCTCAAGTTCCTATACCGATCAAGAAAGTTTGCTCCATTGAGCTTGTCCTTCTCAGGGACGGATCGCAAGTTGAGGGTGTGTCGTGTTAGATGACATGGTGATCTACAACATTAAAATGCAAAGTTAAGTATCATACCTAAATCATTTAATTAGGCCTTTAATTAAATGAGGCTCCCACTAAATTCTCATAGCTACTATTTAGCTATAAATTTATATGGGATAAAGATCCACATCATAATTGCCTTGAGTTAGCTTTGGCTAATCGCCCAAGACGTAGTATAATTAGGTAGGCAATCTTTTGCCAATTACATCTGATGTAACTCTTTAATAGCTTTGGTTAAGTTTTAGATTAGTTTAGTGTTTATTCCTAAACACCGTGTATGGGCGAGGCACGAGGGCCTTCTTGGATATCGACAACGACCACTTCTAAGACAAAGCTGATGTTCGGAAATCACACAAAACTAATGTTAACACTTATGTTCAAAGCTAATATATGCCTCTACTTTCTTAACCAATTAAGAAAACACTTAATTAAGTCTTAACCAAGACTGATAGCGGGACATCACGATTGTCCACTCGCACCCCTCCAAGATAAAATGCATTGCTTTGCTTTGGCAAACCCAATAACAAATGATCGAGGAAGTAGTGAGTACCAACTTTGGTAGGCATATCGTTTAGACTTATTAAGAAATAAACATGTATCATATACATATTAGCATACATCACATATAAGCTAAACTAATCATGCATCACATACCAGCTAAACTAACATGCATCACATACATATTAAACTAACGTGTCATGGTTATGGCCCTTATTCTACAATCTTCTCAAGCCAATGAAAAGATTGATTGGTCAACCTAGGGATAGCATCTTCTCCTAAGTGCTTCCTTTTGGTTGTATTGTGTGTTGACTTCCTCCTTGTAACCTCATCTTCCAATGGACCCTCCATCCTTGTTTTGTACATTACAAAAGGAGAAATACTCGAGTTACATTCGAGTCTAAAACTAATTTTACAACAAGAATATTAGGAGAAAGGCATGACACGCAGGCCGTATTAAGAATTACAACACACAATCACAAACTCTTTGGGACTAGGCCATAACCATGCACCATGTCATTTTAACTTTTAAAAGACATTGGATATTTTATTATGTTTGAAAATTTGCTAATGCAATTATCAACTCATAATAAAATTTATCCTACTTCTATATCACATATAAAATAGAGAAAACCTATTTTTATACGATCTTTCGCAAGTGGCTCTGATACCACTGTAGGGAATTCTTTATGCCAAATGGCATATGCGCAACGGAAAATAGGATCCCTTCCAAGTGATCCATGCGAAAGCAAACTCGTATAAAATAAATTTCTCTAAACCAAACCTATCTTATAGGAGAGGATTACCTTTGTTGCGTGCCCTTGTTAATCCCGCTTTTCCTTTCGGTTTGTTGGATCTTTAGCACGTTCAAGTGTCCGTGCCTCTATTCGTATCCACACGAGCACGCTCTTGTCTCACAAAAGGAAAACTAGAAGAGCTCTCCTTTACTTCTTGCTAGAGAAGTCCCTAAAGGAGAGGAAGAGAGGGAAAAGGAGAAAGGAAGAAGAAGACTCCTCTTCTTGCTAGCCTACACTCACAAACCCACACAACCAAAGCTTCCACCAAGCTTTCTCACCACTAACACAACCAAAGCTTCCACCAATAACAAAAGCCAATCCCTCATTTGGCCGGCCACTTAGGGTGTCTTTTATAGGGTTGGAAAAAGCCTTTCACCTCCACACATTCAATGCAATCCATTGCATTGAGAAATATCCTTGTTTGGCCGGCCACTTAAGGAGACAAAACCATTTTGTTTCCTTCCACCTTAACTAGCTTAGGTGGATGCTTAGGTGGCATGCTTATGTGGCATGCTTATGTGGCATTCTTATGTGGCATTCATGCATGTTGAATTAATCTTATTAATTCAATTAAGCTTATGTTATCATATTGAATTAATCTTATTAATTCAATTAAGCTTATGTTATCATATTGAATTAATCTTATTAAATCAATAAGGTAACATATTGAATTAATCTCATTAAATCAATTAGCTAAAATTCTCATTAAGCTTAAAGTCCAAAAACCATTTTGTACTTAAGCTTATTCCCATATTATTCTAGTCAAACTAGAATACTCTAATTCCTCTAATTATCATGCTCTTTGTGTGTGACCCTATAGGCTCTCATAACGTTGGCAGTGGATATAAACTCTTTTAGATACACAAGCAATGAGCGGCATCTAGCAATACATCATTGCTACCCAAGTTACGAGATAAGTCAAGATCCGACTAACCTTTCCGTGACTACTATAATATATGACCGTGTCCTTCTATCCTTGATATCAGATTGATCAATGAGGCATAGACCGTGTCATCCTCGATCAATCTATGTGTTTCTTGATCCCTGAGTAAACTAACTCAAACAAATGAGCTCAATATCTCATATTGACTCATTCAAGCATGGCCATGCATTTTAGTAGTTCTACTCAATCAAGGGGCCCACCGATATCACTCCCGTCATATGGAAGGGATAGATCCCATCTACATCACTCACATCCCTCCGCATAATTTGTTACATACCCAGTAATCGCCTTTATGGTCCACCCTGTTACGGGTGACGTTTGACGATACCAAAGTACATAACTCCTTATGTAGGGAACCATAGTGACTTCAGTCTAAGGACTATTCATACCAATAGTCACATGAGAAAGTTTATGACACTCATATAACGATCCATGAAACTTTCTCATGGCGGGTCAGTTCAGTATATATTCTCCAATATATACCCATGTGTCAACTTGATATCATATATCCATGACTTGTGAGATCAAGTCATCAATTGACCTACATGCTAGTCTTTATGTATTAATATTGCCCTTGCATATTAATACTCGACTAGGAACATTTAGGAAAGTGTTCTCTACAGCCTCTCATAATCAATTCTGCCAATTGATGTGCTGTAGATAAGAACCTACTTTTCTAGGGCATTATTATATTTAAATTAGCTGGCACAAGCAAGATGTAAATATAATAACCAATCCTTTGCCTTTATAGAATATGATACAAAATGTTCCCTATTCAACCATCACATGATTGGTTCTAGGGCTTTAACTAACAAGATAATTGTATGACATCATGTCACTACAATATCAATACTCCAGTCGTAAATCAACCCTAGAGTATACACAGGTGTACTTTGTTGAGCTAAACAGATCATCTATCCTCAACGAAAGATATTTACTTTTAACAACTATTGCATTCCATCATCGATAATCGATGCATAATCTCAAAGGTCCATCTCTCTTTCAACAAAGAGTTCTGGATCTTCTCAAGGAGGAATACTGGGATAGATAAATATCCCTTCCAACATTTTCTATAATTGCAACTCACGTTCTTCCAATTTCTATAGTGTTTAGCAACACTAATACCAACAAAACTATCCGGTATGTGATATTCGATACCAGAACTATTTTCCACAATCATTTCGATCGCCTACTCCACTTGCCTATGCAACGATAAGCCTTGGAGTTCATTCGAAACTACATCCGAATACTCTCAGATTATTCGCACCTCTTAGATACATAATCATACCATACTCTCAACAATTTGACCATCCGTAAGGATATGTCTACAATAAAAGTATGTCTATCAAAGTCTAAGGGCATCCCTTGACTTCTTAATTGTTAGTCCACATCTCACCTAACGGTAGAGATACCATCGACCCACAAGTCGATGTAAAGGACCCTTCTAATCCAACTAAGAATGTTCTAGACAAAGAATCCTGTAAATACAAGCATCTCTCAATATATTAACCTTGAGGGTAAACTAAAGTAATACCTTGAATAATCAATTATCTGTCAATCCGATCCAAAGGCTCCTCGCAAGTCTCGACTCCGAAGAGAAAAAGATCAGATCCAACAATCCGGGATAAAGCAGTCACATTTCTACGATGAATGACCCAAGGATTTTCCCAGATCGTCTGTTCCATCACTTAATCCTACGAGCTGTAATTGTAGAATACCGAATAGATACGACCATCATCGTATACTCTCTCCTTTGTACTAAGAAAATCACATATGGGGGTAATTGTTGTTGTTGTCTGATGAATCTTCTACGATGTCTTCTGATGATACTGCTGCATAAATCACTTCCCTTGAAGGGAAGTATCACGGAACTCCAACCACGCCTGAGGTAGTAGGTCGCTGCTGATGAAATAACCCAATCTTCTGTGCTAATATCTGCTGTCGAGATGGTGCATCACCCTCCTGGAATACCATTGGTAGTCTTCAACTGAGTCTTCAAAGTATAGCTCCTCAAATGTACTGGTTGCTCACAATAGCAACAGATGAACTGATCCAACAGATAATCTAACTTCGCATGTCTTCGTGATCCGCATTACACGAACATAACCCGGAGTCTTTCTTCTGATTTTGCTGATGTGCACGAGGACATCCTGATGATCTGCGGTTGGTCTTCTATAATCGAAAAATGGCTTAAAGCCTATGACTCCGATCTTGCTCCTTTTATCCACCAGTCGAAAACTTTTGACCCAAATAATTTGACCTGCATTATCTGCTTATCGGTCTCCAACTCTTTAACACTTGTACGAAGTTATTTCTAAACTCCTGACTCAATCCAATGTCTTCCGGCAGGGTCTGGTAGAAGATCCCGACATCCTAATCCAACTATAAGACAATAACTCTGGGTGGCTTAAAACATCCATTCATCTTCTTGAGCTATTAGGTGAGCATAAACTCTGCAAGTCTAATGACTCTGCATGGTATTCCCATTATCGACGATCACCCTACTAGAAGCTCAAGAATTTCTTACAATGTGTCACAGGAAGTGACATGGAGAATTATTCTCCCTCAACATCACTACTCCATGATCAAGTGATGTTTCATTCCCCTACAATGTTATTTTCTGCATTTACCACCAAGTATCGTCTTGATCCCGATAATGGTATGCAAGTAACTCTACCTTCTCTGTATAACACAAGTTAAGTACTCAAAAGTACTTCCAAAGTTATACAACCCAGTACGAGCAACTCAGGGATAAAAATTCCTATAAAACACCATAAACTAGCCTTCCACTATCTGCATCAACAATGACCTACTTGTCTTGTCCATTACCCAATAGGTAATGATCTGACTAGCATAATTAGTGAAAATCTCTAAGACTGTAGTCTCTGATTTCCACAAGAAATATGACGACTTGACCCCTGTTTTCCGACTCGGTATTAGTCCACTCTCAAAGGTAAATCACCTTTTCAACACAGGTTCAAGACTCACAGACTCAATCGGTCATTCTCGTGGTCAACTCAAACCACGATTACGAAGAATAACCAACCTACTACAAGTTATTCCCTGTTATATATACTAAACTCATAGCCAACAAAATCGAGAGTATAAACCTTAACGGCAACTCCAGTTGGTCGCCACGGTGGGTGACTTCCACTATGAGTATGTACAAGTATAATATATCTAACTATATACATTTGTTAATCAAGTCTAGATAAGTATCCAACTAGAAAATAAGTCATTAGGAATACTTACTTCGTGCTGCTTGGAGCTCAGGCCGCTGTCAGTCTCATCTCAAAAACCAAAACCGAAACAAATCGACTCCCGAGAATCCAAAACTCGACACAAAAACAACACTGTATGGCATCGCAGAACCTAGGGTTCTGATACCACTAAAGTTGTCATGCCCCAAGAGCATGCCATGCCAAAAAGCAAATGGACAGCATCTCCCCTGTACATGGCAACATTTCGGGTTAATATAAGCCTCGTAGGCCACAACAACAACAACATATAAATATGTAAATAAACCACAACAACATAACAAACTAACTACAACAAATACACAGTGGAAACTTAAAACAATCACATCACAACTACATACAGTGCATACCGATATGACTGACACATCACAACATAACATAATAGCGACAAAATCCGAATTCCACAAGTCCACAACACAGTACATCACGAAAACTCCAAATACATAACACAACGTACGGAAAGCCCAAATCGACCACCAGAGTCTCGGAGGTGAGATGAGATGTTGCTAGCCAGCGATGCTCCAAGCCATCACGAAGACTTCTACCTTTTACCTGGGTGATAGAAAAACCCAGGGTCCGTGGTGGTGAGTATATCTCAGCAGATAATAGTGAAAACATGCATATATCAAATATCACATGTAATTCAACAGCATAACCTAAAGGTACTACAGGTAAAACAACACAATATGTAAATACATGCATATATCGTCTAACCAAATAAACAACGTATAACGCAGATATACCTAAACGTCTGCTACGCTACTCTGATCCAACCTGAGAATATATCCAACATATATAACAAGAAGAGTAATACTAACTCACAATATACTCATGATATAGGTCAAGGTATCTAATGGTCTGTCCAACAAATATACAAGTATCCGACACAACAGTATAACAGATGCAAGAAGCATGCATGAATATGATGTACAACCAAATGCAGCAAGCATAGTACAATCAAATGCAACATCACAATAAGCATATATATATAGACTGCATCTATATATATATTAATCACAACCATCCATATATATATATATATGCATGCATATATGTATATATATGGTAATATGCAAAGCGCCATAAGATACGGCAATGCAGCATGCATGGTCATGTCTGCGCACCCCTACTCGCTACGACGACCCTAGTGTGGCCTAGGTAGCACGACATGACAAATGTCCCAACTCAACACTAACCACTGCTCTAGAGTGGCCGAGTGAGCAGTATGATCAAGTAGAATATGAGCGTAAAGTGCTCACTATACAACGGGGGTCCCTGCTGCTGGCCACTCCGACTGACACTACTAATGAGTGGTCGAGTGTCACGCACCAAGGACAACTGCACGCAACTCCAACTACCACCGTCTATAGTGGTAGAGTGTGGCACAACAAATGCTCTGCCCTCACACCAGTTACTCCTCGGGGAGCAACTTGAGAGGCAAGATGACTGATTACTCTCTCAACCCCAAGGGAGACTATGTCTTCAGAATGCATGCAAATAACATGAATGTACTGTCACACATACAAACATCTACCACAGACTCTCTGTTCAATAGAGAGTCATACCCATCTGATCAATACACTCTCTATCCTGTAGAGAGTCATACTCAACTGATCGACAAACTCTCTATCCTGTAGAGAGTCATACTCTGTTGGTGCAGGGGCACTAGATAATCAAACCTGTGTTTTGATTATGGCAAAGACACAAAGTTAAGTTTACATCGTTATCTCATGAGCTAAATCAAGTGTGCAGAAAAGTGCTAAAGCTGGAGCTGAAGGCTAGCGACACTCGGAGGAAGCCGCGGTGGTCGGGCGACACTCGAGTGACTTCGGAGGGAGCCGAAGGAATCGAGTGGAAGGCCGGAAGTGAGAGCTACTATTGAGGTAAGCTCGTGTGAGTGAGAGATTGTAAGGTCGTGTCCTCTTTACGGGGGCGACCGTAGGCGGCGATCCAATTAAGACTTCCCGTGGAAGGTCTAGGTCGAGATCAGACGGTCAGAAACCGTCCCATTTATCATTTGTCGAGCTAACCTCTCATCGCAGGAAGTGGCTGGCCGGCATGATCGCTAGACATCAAGCGATCAATGATGCTCATCGATCCAATCGATGGGAGGCATCAGTCGACTGATGGCGACGAATCAGCCTTTGCGCTAAGTCAAAATGGATAAGGTTTGACGCGGCCACTTCGCGATAAAATTTGGACAACTTCGTGATCTGTTCCGAAAAAAAAGGAAACATATTCAGAGGCCAAAATCTATAAAAGGAAGGGAGGATTCCAACTCCAAGCATCATCAAGTTTATTCATCAAGTGCTCCTACAACGCCAACGCTCCAACGCCGTCATAACGTCGACGCGACGACAAATTCAAATCTCCTGCGTCGGCAGTAGTACCAAGTAATTATTTTTATTGTATTCTTTATTTTAATCGTAACGAGGTGAGGTAGGCTTGTTGCCTCATTCTCGTACATTCGGTTTTTGTGATCGTTGTCTCCTACCTCCAACGAGGAGGAGACGTTATAGTGTTTTTCCCTCCGTACGCGGTCTAGGACCGATAGGGCCTTGAAGTAGCAACCGCTGGGTTGTGAACCAAGTAAAAATAAACGTGTTCCTTTATTTTCCGCTGCTCTTACTCGTTTAATTGTCTACTCGAATGAAATGTCGAAAAGATTTACGATCGCTATTCACCCCCCCTCTAGCAACGCTTCTCGATCCAACAATTGGTATCAGAGCGGGGGCGCAAAGATTTTGTGAAACCACCAATCTAGCACATTTTGGTTTTCTTTTCATATTTTTCGATTCGTATATTTCTTAGGTTTTTATTCCTCTCGCACTACTAATCCAAGATGAAGTCTTAGTACGTTTCTTTTGGTTGTGTGCTTGCAAGTATTCTCCCTTGGAGTAGCCGACGGTAAAATGGCCATAACTTTTCGCACAAGTGGACTCACGTAACGATCTACCTACCAAATCGAAGCCCTCTGAGAGATCTACATTTCTTAGGAGGGTTCACCCTCGTAACAAGCTGTTTCCAGCCCCAAAATCCAACGTTCAGTATCCTTTCAGAGACACCGAAGGTCGTAAGTTTCTAGTTTTTGTTAGTTTCTTATTCTTCTTATTTATTTCTATTTATTTCCTATTATTTCCCGCACTACTAATCCAAGACCAAGTCTTGGAATTCTCTTTGATTTTTATTCGTGTTTTTGCAAGAGACTTAATGGCTCACATTGAGGGGTATAGCACAACCCGACCTCCGTTCTTTAACGGAAATGATTTCTGTTATTGGAAAGGTCGGATGGAGTGTTTCTTAAAAACACAATTCGAGACTTAGATAATAATCCAAACCGGCTTTGCTCTACCCACCAATGATCAAGGAGAGCCCTTGGATTTCAATAAGTGGACAAATACAACCAAGAGGCAAATCGAAGCCGATGCAAGAGCAACTCAAATATTACAATGTGGCTTGTCCAAGGAGGAGCTCAACCGCATCGGTCCATTCATTAGCGCCAAATACCTCTGGAACAAATTGATTGATCTACACGAAGGGATGCCCGATGCTAATGTATGTAAAAGAGATTTACTTTTAAATAAACTGTAAAATCTAAAGATGCAGGATCGCGAGACCGCCACCCAATTACATGCGCGGATCCAAGACATTGTCAATGGTCTTCACTCGATCGGGCAAGCCGTAGAGAACCGGGACCTTATAAGGTACGCTTTAAATGCTTTCCCTAGGACTACCTTGTGGGCATCCATTGTCGATGTCTACAAGGTCTCTAAGGACCTTTCAAATCTTAGGTTAGGCAATTATTTTCAAGTTTGAACTTCACGAGCAAACTAACGTGGTCCGGCCGAGAGAGGTATTGCTCTACTTACAGACAAAAAGCAAGCCACCTACTAGGCAAGTAGATGAACTCGAACCAAGACGAATCAGTCCGAATCGAAGAGGTGGAAGCAATAGTAAACGAAAGCGGAGAATAATTCGAAAAGAAAGAAGGAAATTGAAGTACGAGAATCAAAAGAAAAAGGGAGCAAGGAAAGCCTTCCATGCAACTTGGGACAACAAAGAAGACATAGCTTACATGGCAAGACCGGAGGAGTCCGAGTCAGAATCCGAAGCCGAGTCCAACTATAACACCGACTCCGAACTCGAGGACTACTTTGAGAAGCAACTCAAAGTCGGACCAAAAGAGAAAATTAAGGTTAGCCGCTCACTAATTCATACGCTTTACAATACAATTAAAATGCTTAATAGGAAATTAACTAAGTCCGAGTCTAGGGTTGAGTCGTTACTTGAGGAGGTTGAAACCCTCAAGCAAGAGGCTACTCTAACCTCTTCAACTAGTCAAGTTCAAGAGGGAAACTCAACCCAAATTGAAAAACTTGAGGAGGAGAATTCTCTCTTGAAAGACCGAGTTCAAGAGGTTGAGGCTAGGTTGGAAAGGTTCACATTGGGATCTAAGAACCTTAATCGACTACTTGGAACCCAAAGAGTCGTGTACAACAAAGCCGGACTCGGATTTAAGTCAAAGACTACGAATAGGTCTTATATGTCTATCGTAAATCGTAGTCATCAAAGAGTCCAAGCATGAGTCCCAAAGGTTTTATTGAACTCACATATAAGGACTAATAAGGTTTGGATTCCCCAGGATCAAGTTCATTATTTGAATAGACCATATTAGTTCAATGGTCCAGGGGGAGCTAACACTAAAATAGTATACTCGCTTACTTAGCAAAACCATTGCATATTTTACTTTAATTTTTAGAATGGCTAGATTGGGAAAATAGTTAGTCAAGTCTTGACAACATAGTATCAGGACATGGCGAGATGATAGTACGTTAGGGAAACAAAGTCTCGTGTATTCGAGCTAGATAAGGCATATCTAGCTTGGTGCACTTGACCGAGTGGAACTAGCCAAGCTACCTCGTCAGATCCTAAACTAGTTAGACCAGAAGTAACCCTAAGTGACTTAAGTGATATTTTCTTGAATTTGGCTTTGTCTAAGGAAGTGGTCGTTGTTCGATCAAAGAAGGCCCTGTGGCCTCGCCACGACTGAAGCCAGCTTTCAAAAAGTTACTTAACGATCTAAAGGTTAAATCCGAATCTAACCCAAGGTTGACTATCTTTAATCAATTTAAAATCATCTCACAAAACATATAAGGTGAACAAATTCTGAGACACATAGAATGGGTGAGATGTTAAGGATAATTGAAATATACTTAAAACAATCTCTTCAAAATACTACTTATTTTCTCAACTATTGTACTTAACAACTCTTAGGCCAAAGTTTAGCGCCCCCTACATCTCTTATACTTCATATATTTGACTAAGGGGAGAGCAAACTAACCCTAAGGGTTATATTATAAACCTTTAGATTATTGGTGCAGAGGGACACACCTCAACCAATCTATCTAACTACTTGCTAGACGATGCTTGGACTCATATTTGATTTATCTAGATGCATGCATATACGATATTGTTTTCAAAACCCTATTTTATACAAAACCCCAATTTTTTGATTTATGGCAAAAGGGGAGAAGAGCAAAAGTTAAGGGGAGTAACATAAAATTTAATTTTGAAAATTAAATTATCTCTTTCAAAACTCACCTAGGTTAAGGGGGAGTTTTGTTGAGGGGGAGTTTTTGAAATGATATTCATCTTCACATTCATCTTGTTTTATGCTTTAATTTTCCTTAACTTTGTGTTGGTTTGCCATAGATCAAAAAGGGGAGATTGTTGGTGCAGGGCACTAGATAATCGAACTGTTTTGATTATGGCAAAGACACAAAGTTAAGTTTACATCGTTATCTCAAAGTGTGCGTAGTGCTAAAGTCCGAGTCAAGGCTAGCGACACCGAGGAAGCCGCGGAGTCGGGCGACACTCGAGTGACTTCTGAGGAGCCAAGGAATCGAGTGGAAGGCCTAGAGCTACTATCGAGGTAAGCTGTGAGTGAGAGATTGTAAGGTCGCGGTCCTTTTACGACGACCGAGGCGGCGATCCGATTAAGACTTCCCGTGGAAGGTCTAGGTCGAGATCGGACGGTAAAACCGTGATTTATCATTTTCCGAGCTAACCTCTTAGCCAGGAATGATCGCCGACATCAAGGGCCGATCGATGCTCATCGGGCCGATATGGGAGGCATCAGTCGACTGATGGCGACGAATCAACCTTTGCGCTAAGTCAAAACGGATAAGGTTTGACTCGCGATAAAATTTGGACAACTTCGTGATCTGTTCCGAAAAAAAAAGGAGACATATTCAGAGGCCAAAATCTATAAAAGGAGGAAAGGATTCCAACTCCAAGCATCATCAAGTTTATTCATCAAGTGCTCCTACAACGCCAACGCTCCAACGCCGTCATAACGTCGACGCAACGACAAGTTCAAATCTCCTTCGTCGGCAGTAGTAGCAAGTAATTATTTTTATTGTATCTTTATTTTAATCGTAACGAGGTGAGGTAGGCTTGTTGCCTCATCCTCGTACATTTGGTTTTTGTGATCATTGTCTCCTACCTCCAACGAGGAGGAGACGTTATAGTGCTTTGCCCTCCGTACGCGGTCTAGGACCGATAGGGCCTTGGAGTAGCAACCGCTGGGTTATGAACCAAGTAAAAATAAACATGTTCCTTTATTTTCCATTGCTCTTACTCATTTAATTGTCTACTCGAACGAAACGTCGAAAAGATTTACGATCGCTATTCACCCCCCCCTCTAGCGATGCTTCTCAATCCAACATACTCAACTGATCATAACTCTCTATCCAATAGAGAGTTGTACTCAACTGATTGACGCACTTTCTATTCTGTAGAGAGTCATACTCGACTAATCATATCAAGCTGGGACTACCGGTCCGTAGCGACACACTAATCACCCTTCACTTAACCATTACACAACACATTGTTGGTAATAAGTATGCAACATATGGGTATTGGAATAAATCCTACCTTTAAGGCATTACCTATCCATGGATGAACCTTTACCCAATTTAAAAATCGGTTATCAACCGTACTCCAACATCTATACCCTGCTAAACATTTATAGATCTCCCTACATTACATCTATTACTCCTTAATCATGAAAAAGAAAAATGTGATATCAACATTTGAGCATATATAGCCAACGACAAGTGTCAAGCATACGGATAATAAGAGCAGGGTCAAGATAATATGAACACCTAACATGCTCATATCCATGACTAAATCTGAATGCAACATCTACCTGACTAGGGTAGGAAATTACCCACCTGATATGTAAACCGTAACCGTCTTCATGTCCACGAATTCACCTCGCATCAAAGTCCTGAAATCGTAGAATACCAATATAACCAAATGCTAGCATAAACCAACGGTAGGGATAATAATCTAACCCAATCTTAATCCCTGATTAATTAACCAAATCCCACAGTGGCATAATCCCATTCCATTTATTAATACCTAACAATTCTCCATTCTCAATCAGATTAAATTCATTGTATTACTCATGCATCAACTCTAGCATCAACAATAAAGGTAACATATCCTACTTCATAACGTACCAAATCAACGCTTACCTTTCAATCGTTGCAATCACCCACAGCTTCTTAATCTACATCAAGGTATCGGATTAAAGTTCAAATAGCCTAATTGGAAGCAACCCCATAACCCGATCTGTTCACCAACAATTGATTATCACTCCAATAATTAAATCTGCTCATCCTATAGATATCAGTTAACTTAATCAACATTTACAAATCTTACCTCTCACAACCAATCTAATAGTCGATCCACAGCTCCAATCCACTGTCAAATTCATAGATCGTAGCCCTCATTTCACTGAAGTAAAGTCGCTAACATAACACAACAATGATGCAGCCCAAAACCACCAATCCATGCTCGACGAAGGATGTCACAGTCGTCCAACCTCCAACTCACAGCCGTCACCTGCAGAAATCCACATCACACGGTAATTAATTGAACCAAAACAAATATCTTACGAAAAGGAGGAGATGGTTCGAGGTATACCTGCGATTGGAACCTTCCCAGCTCAACTTCAAACACTACAACCGATCCATGATCCAAGCCTCGAATCATCATCCAACAGCTAGGTTTTTTGCCCAAATCAAATACCAATCGTCGATTCACTCCTCTACACTCAGAGTTCACAGCCCTGGTGGTGTCGCGTGCTAGCGGAGAGGAAGCACACGACAGAACGCAGCTCACGATGGCGGCTTGTTGTGACGGCCAGAGGGCAACCGCGAATGGGCAGAGCGAAGGCAAGCCGACCGGCACAACGAACTGGCTTGGGGCGCTGGCGATCGAAGAGCAAGGAGAGCTCATGGCTGGCTTGGGTCTTGCATCGTTTGGAGGCCGACTGACAACGGCTAATCAGAGGCAGCGACGAGCGAAGAGGAGACGCCGACGAGCTAAACTCCAACAACGATCTGCGATTGGGAGAGGAAAAGGAGAGGTCACATATGATCGATAGAAACAGCCGACGATGGAGAAATAGGAGGAGTCATGAAGAAATGGCGATTTGGAAAACTGCTCGTGCGAGGAAACGATAGAAATAGATAAGGACTCGGCTAAACGCATCAGCGTTAAAAGCAAGCGGGTCAGATTTGGGGAAACAATCGGGTCGGTATCGGGATTAAATCAGTACTATCAATCCATTCAACTTAGGGTTTTATATTTAAACTTAGATCAATTAAACCCTATTAACCCCTCATAAGCAGATGACCCAAACATGCTTTCCCAAAGCCTATTAAATCTTTCCCCGTAACATCCATAGAAATTTCCATTTAAGTCGAGGAAAATTTCTGGAAAATTTCATAGGGTGTTTTCCTAATTAACAAGCATTATTTTATCTTATTTTATTTTTCAGTATTTTACAATACTTGCTTCTCCTTTACCTCTTGTATATACTGCATGTTCTTGAGTACATTTCTTGAAGCCAAGCTCTTCCAGACTCCTATTCAGTGATATGTTCCAAGCTCGTGGAGCTTGTCGCGGTCCATAGAGGGCCTTGGACAACCTGTACACCTTATGTTTCTGATTTTGTACCTCAAACCCTTCCGATTGAGTGACACATATTTCTTCTTCTAACTCTCTTTTAAAAAATGGTGACTTCACATCTAGATGGTGTACCTCCTGTTGGTGCAGTAGGCACCTGAATCGAACCTGAGTTTTGATTATAGAAAATACACAAAGTTAAGTTCACTATGTTATCTCACGAGCTGAATCAAGTGTGCAAAATTGCTAAGCTAAGTCGAAGGTCAGCGACACTCGGAGGGAACCGTGGTGGTCGGGCGACACCAGGAGGACTTCGGAGGGAGCTGAAATACTCAGGTGAAGATCGGAAGCGAAGCTTCAAAGGTAAAGTTTGAGGTAAGCTCGTGTGAGTGAGTGAGTGTAAGTAAGGTCGTGTCCTCCGTACGGGGACGTTCTTAGGCGTCGATCCGACCAAGACTTCCCATGGAAGGTCTAAGTCGAGATCAGATGGCAAATGACCATCGAGCTTACTTATATTAACTGTATTTTCGTGCCAACTCTTCATTGTAGTTGGAAACCCTACCATCAGTCAACTGATGGCTCGTATCATTCAACTGATGCCTCTATCAGTCCACTGATAGGGTTGATCAGTCGACTACTGGTCAAGAATTAGACTCGAGGAGAGTCAAAGATCATCACCATTTCTCAAGGGCTAGGTGGCATCACCTCATGAAACCTCATCTCAATGATTAGGGTTTCACAAAGCTATAAAAGTAGAAGTTCTCCACCCCTTTTCCATCATTCCAAGAGCCTCCAAGTGCTTCCAATACGCTGCGACTCTCCGACATTCTTACGATGACGAAGTGCTGCCGAAACGACGACTAGAGCTCAACCTTCTCATCTACAAGTCATCGATAAAAGCTCTTTTAAAGTTCAATCAGTACTTGTAATTCTTTTTTTATTATCGTGCTTTCATCGTAACGAGGAGAGGGGGAGTGTCCCTCTACCTCAATCTTTTTCGTGATTTTGTAATCGCATACTCCTACCTCTAATGAGGAGTGTTTTTAGTGGTTTGCTCTCCGTACACGGTCTAGGACGTTAGGGCCTTGGATTAGCAGCCGAAGGCTGTGAACCAAGTAAAAACAAAGAGTATCTTATTTATTTTCCACTGTGTACTTTTTCATTAAATGAATTCTCTCGAAAAGTTTTCTCGCGTGCTATTCACCCCCTCCCCCCCTCTCTAGCACTCAAATCGATCCAACAATTGGTATTTGAGCCGAGGGCGCTACGATTTCATGAAACCACTAATCTAGCAATTTCTTACAATTATTTTCATATTTTTTGTCTTTCTGATATTTTCGTCTAACTTAAATTCGCTCTCCCGCACTACTAATCCAAGACAAAAGTCTTGGTACATTTTGGTTGTTTTTTTGTGAGGTACGTGTTTTCTTGTCTTTTGTCTAAATGACCCATCTTAAAGGGTTTAGCACCTTCCGACCTCCGTTTTACAATGGAGATGACTTCCGTTATTGGAAGGGTCGAATGGAGTGCTTCCTAAAGACCAAAATCGAGATGTGGATCATAATCCAAATCGGATTCACGCTTCCTACTAATGAAGTGGGTGAATCATTGGATTATGATCAATGGACTAATGCCATGAAAAGACAAGTGGAAGCTGATGCCAAGGCGACCCAAATCCTTCAATGTGGCTTATCCAAAGAGGAGTTAAACTGCGTCGGCCCCTTCATTAGCGCAAAAAATCGATGGACTAAACTCATAGAGCTACACGAAAGAACCAACGATGCGAAGGTATGTAAATGTGACTTGCTTTTCAATAAATTGTATAAACTTAAGATGTAGGAACATGAGACGGCTACACAACTACATGCCCATATTCAAGACATCATCAATAGCTTGCACGCCATCGGACAAAAGGTCGAAAATCGAGACCTTATAAGGTATGCTTTAAATGCTTTCCCTAGGGCTACCTTGTGGGCATCCATGGTTGACGCCTACAAGGTCTCTAAAGATCTTTCAAAAATTAGATTAGATGAATTATTTTCTGAATTTGAACTCCATAAACAGTCTAATTTGGTTCCCGAGAAAGGTATTGCCCTACTTGCAGGTTCGAAGAAGAAGGCCGCAAACAAATCATCCCCCAAGGAAGAGGACGAGTACGAGTCGGAGGTAGATCCCGAAATCGAAATTGAACTAGTAAATCTAGTTCGGAAGATGAGTCAGAGTGGATTAGCTAGAGGTCTGCCTAACCTTAACAACTTAGACAATAAAATTTGTAATGCTTGTCAACAAGGTAAACAACCTAGGACACAACATCAACTAACTAACCAAGAACGAACCAAAAGTGTGCTTGAGCTCATTCATTTGGATCTATTCAATTCTCATGGAGCCAAGTCACTAAATGGGAGTCAATTTTGCCTAGTCATAATTGACGACTATTCTAGGTTACCTGAGTTAGTTTTCTTAAACACAAAAATGATACCTTAGATCAACTCATCAACTTGTTTAAATTAATCAAAAACCAAAAGAACCTTAAAATTAAAAGACTTAGAAGCGATCATGGTGGTGAATACGAAAACCACAGGTTCACAGATTTCTATAACCTAAACGGATACCACCACGAATTCTCATATCCTAGAACCCCACAACAAAATGGCCTAGTCGAGCGGAAAAATAGAACCCTACAAGAAGCCGCTTGGACCATGTTGAACGAATACAACCTACCCGATAGGTTTTGGGCAAAAGCCGTTAGTACGACTTGTTATGTCCAAAATAAAATTCTTATGATAAAGAGGCACATTAAGACCTTATATGAAATCTACCATGACAAAGTACCTAACATTAAATACTTTAGAGTATTTGGATATAAGGTACATATCCTAAACACTATGGACTATCTAGGAAAGTTCACATCCAAAACCTCCACCAGTATCTTCCTAGGATACTCAACTACAAGTAGAGCATATAGGGTATATAACAATGACACCCTTAGAATTGAGAAAACCATTAATGCAGTATTCGACGAAGGACATTAATCCACAAAAACCTTAGTAAACCAACTAACGAACCAATTCGCACCAGACTTGACTCTGACCTTGAAATTGAGTCTCTATTAATCCTAATCCGAGCCAGTCTAGAATTCAATCGAGTCTTCCTATCGATCAAGTGATAGATGACCCTAACCCAAGTCATTCTAGGATTCAATTGAATCATCCTATTGACCAAGTAATAGGTGATCCTAGCCTAGGGGTTCGAACTAGATTATCATACGGAAATCTGAGTCAAATCTCCTTGATTTCGAAAATCAAACCCAAAACCACTGAACAAGCTCTTCTTGATCCTGATTGGATTATTGCAATGCAAGAAGAGCTAGCTCAATTTACTAGGAACAAAGTTTGGGAATTAGTACCACCACCTAAAGATAAATCAATTATTGGAACAAGGTGGGCCTTTCGAAACAAACTTGATGATAAAGGTGAAGTAGTTAGAAACAAAGCGAGATTGGTCACGAAAGGGTTTAGTCAAGTAGAAGGGTTAGATTACGATGAAACCTATGCCCTCGTAGCTAGATTAGAATCCATTCAAATGTTGTTGGCATATGTTGCACATCGAGGATTTAAATTGTTTCAAATAGATGTCAAGTCAGTATTTTTGAATGGACTTATTAAGGAAGAAGTGTACGTTAGTCAACCCCCAAGATTCGAAAGCTTAAATAAACCCGACCATGTGTTTAAACTCAAGAAAGCTTTATATGGACTAAAACAAGCTCCTAGAGTTTAGTATTAGAGGCTTTCTGTATACCTTAAGTCTAAAGGGTTTAGCCAAGGCTTAGTTGACCCAACCCTTTTCGTAAAATTCATAGGCAAGGAAATTTTTATAGCCCAAATCTACGTAGATGACATAATATTTAGAACTACTAATTTGATCCTACTAAACAAGTTCATTTCACTCATGGGGAGTGAATTTGAAATGAACTTAGTAGGAGAATTAAATTTCTTTCTAGGATTACAAATTAAGCAAACTAAAGGAGGAATTTATTTACATCAACAAAAATATGATAAGAAATTAATTAACTGATTCGGAATGCAAAATGCTAAAATCTTTAATACACCCATGGCTACAAATGTTAATATAGGAGATGTAGACAGAAAACCTATTGACCTAAAATACTATAGGAGCGCAATAGGGAGTCTCCTTTACTTAACTGCGAGTCAAGCCGATATATTATTCACAGTAAGTATGTGAGCAAGGTTCCAAACCTGTGCTAAGGAGTCTCACCTAATATTAGTTAAGCGTATCCTTAGATATCTAAAAGGCACGCTAAGCGTAGGTATTTGGTACCCTAGATCTACTGAGTTCGAACTAATCGGCTACTCAGACTCGGATTATACTGGTAGTAAACTCGATAGAAAGAGCACGAGTGGTTGTTGTCAACTTCTCCGCTCAAGTCTAGTGAGTTGGTACAGTAGGAAGCAACACTGTGTTGCCTTATCTACCACCGAAGTCGAATATGTCACGATGGGTGAGTGTATGGATCAGCTTCTTTGGATGAAGCACACTCTCCAAGACTTTAACTTAAACTTCAACAATATTAAAACTCACATAGATAATATTAGCTCAATCAACTTAACCAAAAATTCCATATGTGACTCTAGGAACAAACATATAAAGGTCAAACACCACTTTATTCGAGAACATGTAACTAATGAAACCATACAACTCGAATACGTTGAATCAAAGTCGAATCTAGCGAACCTATTTACCAAACCTTTATCTGAAGTCGAATTTAGTCTACTAAGACAAAAATTGGGCATGTGCGTAATAGAGTAGGATTGACAACTTATATTTTTATATACTCTATTATTCACTTTTCTTTTCATGTTGATGGACCTAGCTTAGGGCTTACCCTATATATCATGTACCTATAGATTTAAGGAGTCAATGCATCTCACAACACATAGGACTAATGTGTTTGTGTACTTAGTCACGTAGATGGGCGTGAGATGTTAGGACCTTACTCCTGGTTCCAGATGTAGACTTAGTGTATCGACATGAACCACGAAGTATAATTACATAAATTAACCAACTCTAAACAGAGCTTGTTGACCATTTCATATAAACCGAGTCAAATAAAGTTGAACATTCAAATAGATGAGCTTATGTTTAACCTATTATTTTCAAAATTTATTTGGAACATGCTTGGACTTAATACTTATTTTTTGACTTATGTTTATCCAAAACCCACTGTTCTTTTTTGATTTATGACAAAAGAGGGAGAAAAGCCAAAGGGATCAATTTTTCGTAAATTAACTTTTTGAAACTTAACTTTGAGAAGGGGGAGAAAAGGCCAAGGTTAAGAAATCAAGTTTTGATCTCTTAACTTAAACTTATTTTAAACACTAAGGCCAATATTAGTAGCACGCATCAAGGGGGAGGATTAAGATCCTTTCTCAAGTACTCACCCTCGGTCAAGGGGAGGATTCCTCAAGGGCGAGCTCTTGAAAAAGGTCTTTCATACTCCTACTTAACATACTAATCTAAGTATACTCATTCCTTTATATTCATGTTTTATGTTATTCATTTTTCATGCACTTAATTTATTTACTTAACTTTGTATTGGTTTGTCATAGATTAAAAAGGGAGAGATTGTTGGTGCAGTAGACACTTGAATCGAATCTGAGTTTTGATTAAAGAAAATACACAAAGTCGAATCGGATTGGATTCCGTTCGAATTACGATCGAAATTCGACGGGCCAAAGACGGATACGTCGCCACCGAATTTGACCACAATTCCGACCGAATTTGACTGATCGTGATCGAAATCGATCACCGATTCTCGACGGCGATTCGACTCGATTCACGGCTACCGAATCACGGTCGGTCGAGTATATCGGACGGACCGACATCGACTACCGGTTCGTCCGATGTCAGATTCCGACTACGATTTGGTCAGAATTCGGCCCGATTACGATCGATAATGGTCACGTCACTATCGGTTGCGTGTTTCGATTATTTTCGAGTGATTCGCATCGGATTCCGGGCGCTAACCGGTCAGAATCCGAGTCTCATCGGACCGCCGACGAGTTACGCATCGATTGCGTCCGATCCGACGACCGACAGACACAAAATCGTCGTCTAGAAGAAAATTTCTCTCTCTATATATATAAAATTTTTATAAACAAAATTGAACGTATTATATATTAGGATTTTTTATTTTACAATTAAATATTTTAAAATGGAAATAATAATAGCAATACCTCATCCGTAATAACTAAAGAGCACTATATCAGTACCCGATGACTTCACATTTTTGTGCTAGCCATTTGAGATCTGATTTACCTCCTCCACACGTAGGGACAGCGATGGAGGACCGCTAATGTGACGGTTCCACATTTTTTAAAGAGCACTACATCAAGGAGTGATAAGGGCAATTGGTGTAAATTTTTTTTTTCTAGTGTCAGATGATTTTTCTCTGTTATGGCTAATTATATCAAGGTTAAATGTTCCTTATAATTTATCTCTGTTATAATGATCGTAGAATAAATCGATGGAGCGACGAGATTAACGATTCTAATATATTGCAAGATAAGATAATGACTACTATTGTTAAAGAGTGATTATTGAATTTCTATTTAGCAATAGCGCAATATTATGGCACAACGATGGTAGAAAAAAAATGCAATTAAAAAGTAGTTAATAGATTTATTTATATTTTAAGAAATGAAAAGGTTAAAAATTCGGTAATTTATCAAACAGTGCACATAAAATTTAAAAATACTCAAACAACGTCTCATACTTTCATATTTACCAAATAACATATTTAATTCCCTTTTTACCCCTCCCGTCAAACAGACATGCACCACAGTGAAAATTCCGAACGTGGTGTTGGGAATTCAAATCTCAGCACTACAGTTATGTTGCAATCTCAACACCACCAATGTGGTACTGGAAATTCAAATTCCAGCACCACAGTGGTGCTGGACTTGCAACTTCCAGCACCACTGTGGTGTTGGAATTGCAAATCCCAGTACCACAGTGATGGTGCTGGGATTGCACCACCACTGTGATGCTGAAAATTCAAATCTCAACACCACACTAGTACTGGAATTGTAACTTTCAGCACCACTGTAGTGCTGAAATTGCAAATTCCAGCATCACAGTGGTGGTACTGGGATTGCACCACAGTGGTACAGATCTGTTTGGTGGGAGGGGTAAAAAGGGAATAATGATACTACTGGTACCTTCTCTACATAATCCCCGATAGAGGGGTTAGCGGGCGACCTAAGATCCGATCCAAAATACACGGCTCAGCTAAGAAAGGAAAGGAAAATTGGCGCGGGCGAACCTCGAAGCTTAGGCGCGGGCGAACGCAGGCTTATCGCACAGTGAACATCGAAGCCATCGCGCACGTGAACATCGTGGTCATTGGCACGGGCGAATATTGAAAGCCATTGGTACGGGAGAGTTAATGAAAGCAATTGATATGGCAAAGGAGAGGTGGAAGGCGCTTCGCCAAGAGGCCAGTCCAATCTGATCAATACAAGGGGAATTTGACATGGGGAAAAGAGGAGTTGGTTCGGGTTGATAAAAAGCCTTAGGGCTAGGTCACCCGTGGGTTATAGACCTAAACTAGCTTCCCTCAACACGGAAGGTTGAGGGAGATAGTCTAGCCTAGTTTCCCAAAAAATAGAGGAAAGGGTGTTAGGCAACGGCCTGGGAGGCCCCACATAATATTCCAAGGAGTCTTCACTCCTGATATCTGTAACAGAATTATTCTCCAGGGAAAGGTGGTGGCCACGTGTACGATGGAGATAACCTACGACGTTACGATGAAGGAAGGAAAAAGAGATAAAAGGGGAGGAAGCAAGGAGGAAAGGGGATCCGCAATCATTCCGACGCAGCAAGAGAGAAGAAGAGGCAAGAGGAGAAGGAAAAAAGAGAACAACCATCTCGCCGGAGAAGAAGGACGGAGATCAGCCATTGCTACATCTCTTGTATTTTCCTCGTCTTGTAATATCATTGTAAGAGGTCTTTCCCCTCCACCTGCGGAAACTGGCTTTCTGTAAAGGAGGACCTTCATAGTGAACGTGCTTAGGCACCGCATCTGGTGAGACAACTCACCTCCGTGGAGTAGGAATCCTCATTCCGAACCACGTTACATCTTGTGTTCGAATCTCGATTGCTAGCATCAGCTTCTTGCGTTTCATCTGCTTCATCCTCTTATTCTCTACTGATTGCGGCCGGGGAGAATCCTCTGAGACCTCCCTCAGTGCTTCACTGCATTGAAAACGGAGCGACCAGATTGTTTCCCATACCCGCATCAGTTGGCGCCGTCTGTGGGAACATTTGAGCTGGACGTCGAGATGCAACCTGAAGAAATACAACAACCTGATACTTCTGCAGCGGAGGAGCGCCCCATCACCCTTCTACCATCGCAGCTGAAGGCCCTGATGGATGACGCTATTACAGAAGCTCTCGCCAGGGAAAGGAGAAGGATCGGATATCTGCATCCGCACTCCGGGGAAGCTTCTTCCAGAGGCCCACCCCCGTAAATGCCTCCTCCCTCTCAGATACACGCCAATGGGGAAGTATTGCTTGGAGGCGGACTTGGGGGAAGAACGCCTCAGAATACTATGCCCTTCACCCAAACGCGCAGAGAGGAACAGGGTGAAAGTCAATCAACCAGACCTCCGGAAGTATATGAGCCTAGTCCCTTCACGATGGACATTCTCACTGAGCTCCCTCCATCCTACTTCCTAATCCTCAGTCAATAAGTATGATGGTTCGACGGATCCTCAAGAGCACATATCTCAATTCTGACGAGCGACCTCGCTTCACTGTTATAATCGACGCCTCGGGCGCCGAGTCTTCCGAACCACCCTGACTGGCTCGGTGCAAAAGTGGTTCACTACTCTGCCCACGAGGTCTATCACCTATTTCGCTAACTTCCAGAGAATGTTCAGTCGAGAATTTGTCAGTTGCAAGGCGTATAAATAGGACGCCTCGATGCTAATGCATATCACCCAGGGACCTTCGAAATCCCTTAGGGGATATATTCATCGATTCACTGCAGCCGGGAATCCCCGCCACCCGATCCAATCTTTCGTGAGGCGCTTATTCAAGATGGGTCGAGGGAGGGCCCTTCCTCGCCCTTGTTAAGACAACCTATGGATAGTTACGAAGAGCTACTGAGCCGTGCGGAGCAGTTTATCCGTGAAGAAGAAGGATTAAAGGTACGGAGGGCCGAACGGATTGCCACAGCTAGCCCCAATCGAAAGAGTTCGGCCCCGCCGCCTCAAGCACCCTCGCTGAGTATACAAGACCTTTTCGACAGGAGGTTCCGAGGCCTCGTCCAATGCTGCAAGGTGTTCGCCCCACCCCGCCATTACAAATCATGGCCGTTGAAGCGCTTCCTCCTGTGAGTACATGGAAAGAACGTGAAATGGAATTATACGACCAGCAGGGTCTGCTACAATGACCCTTGGGACACAGGGGGATCCCGCGTAACCCCCCATCCCCGTTCTTTTGCCAATATCATACGAGTAATACGCCCGATGGTGGTCGATGTTTCAAGTTACAAGAAGAATCGCCTCCAGTATATCCGCAAGTAAGGTTTCGGCAGGAGGACCTGGCGAGACCCTCGACCTAATGTAACCCGTCCCAGTGGCCGTATAATCAACCCCGGGTCACTTTCCCAAACGCCATCCTGTGAGGTTGTCTCTCAAGAAGGTCCATCAGGTGAGGGCCCTTCATCCAATCTAGATGACATTCCCACACGGGGAGTTATTCATGTTATAGCTAGAGGACCTACCGACGGGGACTCCAACCAGGCACGGAAGTCGTACGCCCGTCTCATGGAGAGTTTGTCCATCGTCACCGACCAGACTATTCAAGTTGCATCGCCCGTTTTGTTCGGGCCAGAAGATCTGCAAGGTGTCCTGCTGCCCCACACGGACGCCTTGGTTATCCGTATATCCCTGGCCAATTATGAAGTGGCCCGGGTACTAGTTGACTCGTGAAGCTCTGTTAACATCCTTTTCCAGGAAGCCTTCGGACAAATGCAGCTGGGAAATGCCCAATTAGAAGATGTGTCCACTTCCCTCTTCGGATTCGCAGGGCACATGGTTCACCCGAAGGGACAGATATCATTGCCTTTAACTCTGGGTGTAAAACCCAACCAAAAAACCAGTATAATTCCTTTCCTTATTGTGGACGCTCCGTCCACTTATAACGCTATTCTTGGGCATCCTTTCCTCACCCTTTTTCAGGCAGTGGCTTCCCCATACCACCAAAAGCTGAAATTTCCAGTAGGTCAATCGGTGAGCAAAGTTCGTGGAGAACAGAAGGCCTCTAGGAGCTGCTACATGCAAATGGTTCAGGACGATCAGAAGAAAGCCCGAACCGAGGACCTAAAGGGTAAAGCTGTCATCATCACTGATGTCTGCATCCTGGAGGAATCCCCCCCCAAAGTTGATAAAATAGAGGAGGGAGAACTTGTGGAAATCGCTCCAGGAAAGGCCACACGGATAGCACAACAGCTGGATGTCAAAGAAGAGCTGGTGGCTTGACTGAAGGAGAATGAAGACATCTTTGCAAAAGTTGTGCATGATCTCACGGGGATCCATCCTCAAGTGGCGGAACATCATCTCAATATCATTAAAGGAGCTCAACCCGTCCAACAGAAGAGGTGACATTTTGGACCAAAAAAGGACAAAGTCATAGCAGAAGAAGTGGACAAACTACTAAAAGCGGGTCATGTAAAGGAAATCCAGTTTCCCGAATGGGTTTCTAATGTAGTCTTGGTCCCCAAGCCTTCGGGGCAATGGAGAATGTGTATCGATTTCCGTGATTTGAATAAAGCATGTCCTAAAGACTGCTACCCCTTGCCTCGTATTGATCAATTGGTGGATTCTACTGTGGGATATAAAGTGGTGTCTCTAATGGATGCATATCAAGGGTATCATCAAATACCTTTGGCCCAAGAAGATCAAAAGAGGGTTAGCTTTGTGACTGCGGGGGGGTTATACGCTTATGTGGTAATGTCGTTCGGACTAAAGAACGCAGGAGCCACCTATCAGCGCCTTATGGACAAAATCTTTGCGGAGCAGAAAGGGAAGAATGTGGAGGTCTACATGGATGACATCTTAGTCAAATCGAAAGCCACTAGGGATTTAGTCAAGGACTTACATGAAACCTTCGCTACATTAAGGTGGTTCAATATGAAGCTAAACCCTAACATATGCCTGTTCGGGGTAAAGAGTGGCACGTTCTTGGGGTACATAGTAACGGAGAAGGGGCTGCAGCCAACCCTGAGAAAGTGCAATCCCTATGCAACATGAAATCACCTGCTAATCTGCGAGAGACCCAAAGGTTGGTGGGCAGGATTGTTTCTTTATCCCGATTTATAGCCAGATTGGCGGACAAGGGGCTGCCTTTTTTCATGATTTTGCGCAAGGCTGCTAAATTTCAGTGGGATGATCAATGTGAATAGGCTTTCCAGGAGTTGAAGAAATATTTGGCTGGACTCCCCCTGCTAGCCAAACCAATACCTGGAGAACCATTATGGATGTATCTGGCCGTCTCGGAGGGAGCCGTTAGTTCGGTATTATTGAAACAAGAAGGTTCTCACCAGCAACCTATTTATTATACCAACCATATCTTGAAGGGGGCAGAATTCTGTTATACGGAGCTAGAGAAGTTGGCATATATCCTAGTACTAACCGCCCGCAAATTAAGGTCATACTTTTTGGCTCATCCCATCACCGTTCTAACACACAGCGAATTGGGTAAGGTCGTCACTAAGCCAAATTTCTCTGGAAGATTGGCCAAATGGGTGGTAGAACTAAGCGAGTATGATATTCACTACCAACCTCGAACGGTTATCAAGGCCCAAGCACTCGCTGATTTTCTGGCAGAGGTACCTTGCGGCGCGGAAGATAGTTCGGCAACAAAGGAGGAGGGATCAGAGGCATGGAATATATTCGTAGACGGTTCTTCAGGATCTACAGGCAGCGGCGTTGGTATTTTATTAATTTCCCCGGAGGGTGAAGAAACTCGATTAGCAGTTCGCCTGGAATATCGGGCATCTAATAATGAAGCGGAATATGAAGCCATTCTAGCGGATCGGTCGCTAAAGCGGTGGAGGCTTCTTCCATTGTGATCCACTCGGATTCCCAGTTGATAATATCACAACTTCAAGGTTCTTTTGCGGTTCGGGAGGAAAGGTTGCGTAAGTACTTGAAGACTTTTGAGAAAGAAAAAGCTCAATTTCGTCGGGTCCTCTTGAAGCAAATCCCGCGGGAGCACAACGGGAAGGCAGATGAATTGGCTCGGATGGCTAGCGCTATGGGAGGAATAAAATCCTCGGAAGCGATCCATACGAGAATTCATACTTCCTTAGCAATATGCAGCGTGGAGGGAGACGTACCTGAATCAAGCCTAACTCTTGATTGGAGGACCGACATCATAGCTTATTTACGGCACGGGAAGATCCCTGAAGGGAAAATAGCGGCATCCACTTTAATAAACCGAGCCAAACGGTTCATCCTCTTAAATGAAGACCTATACAAGACCTCTTTTGGGCGACCCTTGTTAAAATGCCTGGGAAACGAGGATGCGGAATGGGTACTCTGGGAGATCCATGAAGGATGCTGTAGGAATCATTTAGGAGGGAGAGCTTTAGCAAGAAAGGCCTTATTGGCAGGATATTTTTGGCCTACTCTTCAGTAAGATGCTGCTCATATAGTGCAAACCTGCATCGCTTGTCAGAAGCATAGCAACCGTTCTGAACGGCCAGCTGAGTTAATGAAAGCCGTAATCTCTTCTTGTCCTTTCGATCAATGGGGAATAGATATAGTAGGCCCGATGTCGGCGGCACCTTTACAGAGGAAGTTTTTATTGGTAGTTGTGGATTATTTTTCCAAATGGGTGGAGGCAGAGCCCTTAGCCAAAATTACTGAGAATGCCGTAATACAGTTCTTATGGAGAAATATCATTTGTCGGTATGGTATCCCTCAGAAAATAGTGTCATGACAATGGGCAGCCCAAGGAAAAAAGATCCAAGAATGGTGTCAAAGTCTCAACATTCAGCAGGCTTTCACTTCGGTAGCCCATCCTCAAGCGAATGGGCAGGTGGAGGTAACTAACAGGATCCTCATTCAAGGATTAAAGACCAAGTTGGGTGCTCAGAGGGGAAACTGGGTAGAAGAGTTACCTGGCGTCCTGTGGGCCTATCGAACCACACCCAAGACAGCAACAGGAGAAACTCCCTTTAGTTTGGTATATGGGGCGGAAGCCGTTATTCCAGTCGAGGTTTTGTTGAATAGCGCTCGGATAAAGGCATACGAACCAAATCAGAACCAACTTATCCAAGCAAATTGGACTTGGTGGAGGAAAGGCGAGGAGATACTGAGGCGAGCGAATTTTACAAGCAAAGAGTGCAATGAGCCTTTAATAAGAAAGTGATGCCTCGGAGATTTCAAGAAGGGGATTGGGTTTTGGGTAAAGTCAATCCTGCTGGAGACCCTGGAAAGTTGGCTCCCAACTGGGAAGGACCCTATGAAATAACGCGCTGCGTAGCAGGGTCAGCATATTATCTGAAAGATGATCAAGGCAAAGAGCTTCCACGACCTTGGAATGCCCTTCATTTAAAACTCTTTCACACTGTATGAGAAACATGGAATAGAAGAAGGGAAATTATGAAACTCCGAAGGGGGTGCTTCTTGAATTGATTGCGTTAATTAGATGCCAAGTATTCTCTAAATTTCATTAAGGGGTTATTTATAAGGGCAATATGGTATTATCAATACATTTTGAAGAAGAAAAAGCAAAATAGAAAGGAAATTCCCGTGTCAAAATGGGATATTAAATTACAGCTTAAACCGGTCGGGAGGATAACGTCGAAAACCAGCCTCCCAATTTAAAGAAAATGAAGGATAAGTGGGAGGAGGTAATCCTTGGGCAGCATACTGCTGAACCGCATCATTAAATCCGTCTTGATAGGTGGCGCGCATTAAAATGATGAGCCGCTCCTCGCGGTTCGGACGGTCAGGGCTTCGCCTCGATGACCTCGCATGTTTCTTGTTGCTCTTGAAGATTTCGACGCACGTCCACATAGCGCCGCGACACCTCCATAATAGCATCGGCCAAGATGGAGACATCATCGGCTCGGGAACTTTGGTCCTGCTGCACAAGGTGCGTCATCTCCACCATATTTTGACGCATGGAAGCTGAAATCCCCTCCACTGCTTCGGAATACGATCTGGTTCGGGCAAGTTCAGTGCTCATCCTCTGGAGGGAAGTTTCTTGCCTGCGTGAGCGGGCATGAGCATGCGAGAATTTATAAGGGATGAGTTTTCTTGTACCTCCTTGCACAAGCGGGTGCGAAGGTCCCCTATCTTATCTTGTGCTCGCTGATATTGAACCTGAAGGCGAGCGATGACATCAGAATCCTGTTGCTTCCCCTGGAGGAGTTCTGCTACCTGCCTTTGAAGACGTAGTAACTCTTGAGCCGAGGAAGATTCTGTGTCAAGAGAGGCCGACTAGAGTTCTTGCTGGGGAACAAGTGGCTCTGCACCTGGACGTGGTTGCTCCTTTAATGCTGCAATAGTGTCAGCATCCTTCTGAATTTACTGGAGAGCTTCGGCTAATTGCTCTTGACACAGGTGCAATTGTTGTAACAGGAGTCATTCTCGATTCTGAGCATTCGCCAAGCCTTCCCGTTGTTGTCGCTCCCATTCTTGGGCTTGAGCCTGGTATTGATGAAGAGAGCGATCCAATTCTTGATGGTTGGTCAGGGCCTACATACCGGTTGTGGGAAAAGAAATTGGTCAGCTAGACAAAGCTAAGGAAGCTGAGTAAGAAAACATACCAAGTCCAGAGCATGACGCAGGCCTTCCATGCGAGGAACCACTTCCTCTAAGTTCAGAATACGAAGACTCCTGGGAGAAAGTGAAGAAGACGGGACGGAAGATGCTGAAAGAGGAATCTCACTTATAAAGGGGAAAATAGAGGCGGTATCCATTGGTTGAGAATGGAAAGAAGGAGGAGTATCATTCGGACGGCCCATGGAGGTGGTAGTCAGGGGCGGCATATCCGGAGTTGCGGGGAGAATATGTGTCATGCCTGGTTGGAGGTTGGGTTCAGAAGGAAAAATGGAAGGAGGCTGATCGGAGGAGGGATCTTGAGAAGACAAGACGATGAGCATTGGGCTGGAGGAGCCTTCGATGGGGACGCAAGAAGTAGAGGGACTCAGTCAGGTCCATGAGGAGAGGGATTCTTCGGGCGATGAACGAAGGGGGAAGTTGGCAGTGAAGGAATATCAACCGCCATGGGTTCAGAAAAGAAATGATGTGCCGGGGAAAGAGAAGACAGGGGTGATCCAGCCTCTGTCATTGGCTGACATGGGAATACATCCTCCCCAGGTTCATCCCCAGGTTGCGGGGAAGAAGAAGGCGATTTCTGAACGTCGTTGGCGGAAGGAGAAAGAGTGGGAAAGTTAGGGCTTGTAAAGACCGGAGGAAGTGAGGAGAGACTAATGACCCTGGCTTCCTCTGGGATGGAGGTAGCGAGGGTCGCCGGAGGAGGAGAGGGAGAACGACGAGGTGAATCAGATATGGTGGTGATCGGGGAAGGTGAAAAGGAAGAAGAAGCGAAAGGCTGACCAGCATCCCGTTTGCGATTCGGTTAGCGGCCCGCTATCTCCTGGAAGAAGTTGGAATGCATCTTGGGGGTCTAAAAATAAAAGGAAAAGAGGGGCTGGGAAGAAAGGATCGAGGAAACGAGGTTTGGCGGCGGAGGAGCAAGCAGATGAAGAAAAAGGAGACCAAAAGGCGAAGGGATGAAGATGGCAGAAGAAACGAAGACAAAAGAACCCCCTATAAAAGGGGGGAAGAATGGGCTTGCAGCCATTAGTGGGCTTCTCGTCTGTGGTGAAAGGGAAAGAAGGGTTTATATTTCTAAATGACCCATTATGTGATAAAAGCCCCCCATCTGCAGGGGAAGGGATGGACATAGGCGTTCCCCCTTCAGGAGGAGAGCCAAAAGAGGAATTATATGAAGGCGTTGCCTCCTTTATGCTGATGGCCTTGGCGCTATACATATAAATTTCTATCCCCGCAAGGCAGAGCGGAAGATATCCCCGTGTGGTGGTGGAACGGAAGAACCGATATCTTTCGGTTATTATTTACTCTATGTATAAATTTCTATCCCCGCAAGGCAGAGCGGAAGATATCTCCATGTGGTGGTGGAACGGAAGAACCGATATCTTTCAGTTATTATTTACTTTATCTATAAATGTCTATCCCCACAAGGCAGAGCGGAAGATATCCCCGTGTGGTGGTGGAACGGAAGAACCGATATCTTTCGGTTATTATTTACTCTATGTCTAAATTTCTATACCCTCATGGAGGTGCGGATGATCTCTAAAGGTGGTGGTGGAACGGAAGAACCGATATCTTTCGATTATTATTTACTTTATCTATAAATGTCTATCCCCGCAAGGCAGAGCGGAAGATATCCCCGTGTGGTGGTGGAACGGAAGAACCGATATCTTTCGGTTATTATTTACTCTATGTCTAAATTTCTATCCCCGCAAGGCAGAGCGGAAGATATCCCCGTGTGGTGGTGGAACGGAAGAACCGATATCTTTCGGTTATTATTTACTTTATCTATAAATGTCTATCCCCGCAAGGCAGAGCGGAAGATATCCCCGTGTGGTGGTGGAACGGAAGAACCGATATCTTTCGGTTATTATTTACTCTATGTCTAAATTTCTATCCCCGCAAGGCAGAGCGGAAGATATCCCCGTGTGGTGGTGGAACGGAAGAACCGATATCTTTCGGTTATTATTTACTCTATGTCTAAATTTCTATCCCCGCAAGGCAGAGCGGAAGCTATCCCCGTGTGGTGGTGGAACGGAAGAACCGATATCTTTCGGTTATTATTTACTTTATCTATAAATTTCTATCCCCGCAGAGGGGAAGCTATCCCAGTGTGGTGGTGGAACGGAAGAACCGATATCCTTCGGTTATTATTTACTCTATGTCTAAATTTCTATCCCCGCAAGGCAGAGCGGAAGATATCCCCGTGTGGTGGTGGAACGGAAGAACCGATATCCTTCGGTTATTATTTACTTTATATATAAATTTCTATCCCCGCAGAGCGAAAGATATCCCCGTGTAGTGGTGGAACGGAAGAATCGATATCCTTCGGTTATTATTTACTTTATATATAAATTTCTATCCCCACAGAGCGGAAGATATCCCTGTGTGATGGTGGAACGGAAGAACCGATATCCTTCGGTTATTATTTACTTTATATATATAAATTTCTATCCCCGCAGAGCGGAAGATATCCCCGTGTGGTGGTGGAACGGAAGAACCGATATCTTTCGGTTATTATTTACTTTATCTATAAATTTCTATCCCCGCAGAGCGGAAGCTATCCCCGTGTGGTGGTGGAACGGAAGAACCAATATCCTTCGGTTGTTATTTACTCTATATATATAGATTTCTATCCCCGTAAAACGGGAGATATCCCCGTGCGGTGGTGGAACAGGAGGACTGGGACTTCCTCAGTTGTATATCACTTTTTGTCCCCGTAAAGGGGGGGGAGTTGAAATTCTTGTTTAACTTTGTATTGTTGTATTCCTGTGAAATAGCAGGGTTGACTCATTTAAGGGTTCCATATACCAAGCAGATTGAAAAGACGGAAGAGCCGAAATATACAACTCAGAAGATACTGGAGAATGGAGATAAACTAGGAAAGTTCATTAATGTGAGAGAATTACATATTCTGAGTCATCTACAAGGGAAGATAACAAACAGCAGCTCTTATATATCCCGGGCGTTACAGTTCTTTGTTAGGAGGGACAGAGGGAGTTCCCTTGTATGGTTGAGGTTGGCACCATAGTTGACGCCGATAGGATTGCTGTAGGAAGGTCTTGGCCGCCTTTTGGGACCCGACTCATTGTTGGGCGGGAGCGATTATTGGCGTAAGTTTCCTTCAGCTGTTGCTGTAAACACTTCACTTGTTCCTCCAAGATAGCTATGTATCGACGATCATTTATCTGTTCTTTAGAAGGCGAGGAACTGCTACCCTGTTCCGATATCTTGTCCATGGCAAGCAAAGGAAAAAGGAGAATGATGGAAGCTATCAGGTAAAGGTCGGGGGTTTTTATGGCAATGAAGGGGAATAGTTCATTTATTGGTGGAAGAAGTAGCGACCATAAATGCGAAAGAAGAAGGAGGCGATGAGTGGGAAGGTCGACGGGACTACAATTGTAATTAAGAGGGTCCGAATCCCCGAGAAATGATAGAGGAAGGTATGTTCGGATCAGACTACCGTCCTTTTGGAAGACAAAAATCTTACTTCTACAGGAAAAAGACAAAAACAGATATCATTTGCCTCCCTTATTTTTTATTAACATATTTGAAATGATTACATTATCTTGATCTATAAAGACTTTCCATGATTACTCCTAACAGATGAAATGGAGATGTCTCTTTGGGGGAGAGGGAGCTAATATGACTCTGGCGTTAAGCCTTGGCGGGAGGAAGAAGCTGGTGGACCTTCATCGAAAGAGGAAGGATGAGTCCTCGCCGGGGGCGGGATGAAATCGATCTTTGGTGTGAAAGTGGGGAAGTTCGGTGGCAAAGACGAGGATCTCCACTGTATACTCCCACGTGAAGGAGGATTCCCATTCTTGGAAGGAGGAGAAAGGAGCGTGGAAGGACCTCCTGCTGAGGGGTGGAGCTGGACGGCGGAAGAGCGGAAGGGGCGGAAGGCTGAAGTGGCAGTTGAGCGGGTCTCCGAATCTTCAATATCCTCAGAGACCCAGTCTTGTAGTTCAAAAGATTCTGACTTTGAAGAAACTTCGATGGGATGCCCCGCTGAAGCCATGATAGAAAGATAGCAGGACGAAGACATGGGGGACGAAGGATTTATAATGGAAGGAAAGGGGCAACAGAGGTTCTGGGAAAGGGAAAGAAGACGAAGATGTTGATATCATTTCCAAAGTAGTAAAAGAGATAGGGAAGATTAACAAGCAAGAGCTGTTTAAAGCATCGCCCGAACCAGAATCGGGACGGGTATGAATGATGTCAGGCAGAGACCTTTCAAGCGAATCCCTGAACCAAAATTAGGGTGGAGGAGAATAACGGTATTCTACATCTCTCCGATAAACCCGAACCGATAAGGTTATTGCGCCGTACTACACTGGAAAGAGATAACAGTGTAGAGCGAGACCAAGTTAAAATTGGTTCAGAGTTTCCAATCCCTCAAGGAGCATAACAAGAGGATGATAACTAATTATAGGGACAAAGGTATCGTTCAGAAGCGAGAAGCCCTCAGGAAAGTTACTAAAAAAGAGAATGTTATAAGTTACAGTTCAAAGAGATCGGGCGGACACTTGGCTAACGCCCTTACTGGATCCAAATAACTAGTGTCCGCGCCGGGGGGCGGGTATCCCTGCTCGGCGTTTTGAGCCGAGGACCCCTCAAAGCCTAATACAAATAAATCTACCCCCTTCTTCACATAGCGTCTTTTAAGATCAGTCTCCTGCTCTTTCATCTGATCTCGGCATTGGGCTAGTTGAGCTCGACTTTCCGCCAGTTCAGCCGCCAGAGCATCTTTTTCAGCGGCTGCTTGGATGGCCTGCCTACCCAGAGTCGAGAGGGCTTCGGAGTATTCTTGGTGAAGGATGGATTGCTGCTGAGCCACCGATGATAAGGTTCGGGGAATAGCCGCTACCATGGAGAAAAGCTCCTGACACTTCTTCGACGATTCCCCCTGTGCCGCCTAACGCTCTAGGTTAAAATGATGACGTTCTTGTTGAAGCTGTGTGATAGTAGCCGAAGAATCAGCATCCTTGATCATGGCATCCATAAGATATCTCTTATACTCTTTCAGTTCCTGAGTCAGGATATCTACCTGTTGCAGCTCGCTAGATTGCAAAAAGAGGCGTTGTTCTAGTTCCTCATTTTTTCGTTGCAGTTCCTCTTTCTCGCTTCGAACCAAGGCTAGTTGCATCGTGGCATCTTCGCACTGGCCCCTAAAGTCCGCCTCCTTTGCCTCTTGCTCGTTTAACCGTCGCGCGAGCTCTTTCTGTTGCGACACGGCAAAATGGCGTAGTCTCCACAATAGATTGGAATCGGGCTAGATGGGCTACCATGTTGTTATGTTGGGTGGAGGCCTAAAAGGAGAGGAAAATTATCACCTACATCAAGATAGGAAATACCCATAGCAAAGAGGAGGAGAAGAAGGAGTAAATACTCTGCCAAGCTTTGCTCACTTGCTCACTTGCTCACATGGGCCTTGTATACCCATCGTTAAAGAATTTTACCTCAAGGGTGCCGAATCTTCAAAGAAAGATCCCAGAGTGGCCCTCGGAGGAACCGGAAGGGAAGGATCTTCTCCTTCCGAAGAAGATGGGGGCCTGGTATGGCGAAGATGGATAGGAGTGGTTCTCGAGTCGGAAGGTATTGGAGCTTGGAGGGATTCCGTATGAGAAGGCAGGGGTGAATTCTGTGCGGAGGGGAAAGAATGCCTAAATTGGGAGGGAGAATCTCCTCCGTGGAGCTAAAGAAGAGGCAGGGGAGGTGTTGCCTTCCCTTCTGGGTTCATAGATGATTAGGGGTTGAGCTTCCGGCTGGTGGGAAGACAAGGGAAGAAGAGCTGATGAACTTGAAGCTCTTTTCTTGATAAGCCGCAGCTTCTTCCGAGGAGATGACGGAGCTGATGTGGATTTGCCTCTTTAGTCGAGTCTTCTTCTTCTTGGGCCTCGATTGACTCTTCCACCAAAGCCTTACATCGATTATCTACAAGATATCTTGGTAAGAAAGATGAATGCCCTAAAAAGGAAGTCACATTGCAGGATAAATGTCACCCTACCTATAGCAACCGAAGTCGTCAAAGGTAGAGGAGACAATCCAAAGTGGCTTAAGAGGGGAGTTTCTATCAGATGGTTTGAGCAGTAATGTAGCTCTCCTAAGACTCTATACACTTCCGGGAAGGGACATTTGGTCCTCATTTCCCGGAAAGAAGGCAATTCAGGAAGGTCTACCTTCTAAGTATCAGAGTAAGGTAAAGACTCTGGAAGTTGTAGAAAGAAATATAAGGCTTCCCAACCCTTGTGGAATTGGCAAATCTGAATGACTAGACAAATAGAAGAGGCCTGCCTTAGAAGACTTTAACTGGAAGAAGCAATGGAATATTTCGGGGGTCAAAGAGAGGTTCAAATGTTGGAACACTATGTGGGCTCCCGATAGAATCCGGAAAGAGTTGGGGGTGAATTGGTTCAGGGGTAGTCCGTAGAAGTTTAGGAGGTCCAAATAGACCTGTGGTACCGGCAGGGATAGGCCGTTAAGAAATTGTTCATAGAAAAAGCATGTCAAGCCGGGAGGAGGTTTATGAGGCCGATGCAGTTTGGTCGTGAAACAACATTTTATAGAAGGGTCTATGTAGTTGTTCTTCAGGTTAAAGAAATAATGGTTGCAATCTAACTGAGTTATGGTATGTTCATACCAGGCGGGTGAAGAGAGGGTCCTAGGAGCCATGGGTGTGAACAAAGCAGAACACTTACTCGGAGGATAAGGAAGAATCGTGTGAGAAAGGAAGGACTGGATCGCCGCAACGCCACCGGTGAGAATCACGGGAGAAGAAGAACAGACTGGATTATCAAGCACACTAAATGATACCTAAAAGAAGAAGGCGAGGGTTTATATAGGGTTTTCCGTGACGATTCAGCTGCACAGAAGGAGAAGGAGAAGCGGAGCCCATGGGCCCAGCGGGCCTCCTTCAATATACTGGGGGGAGTTATAAGGGAACGGATGGATTTAAGTCGAGAAATGAAGAATAGGTCAGAAACTTTATGTACATTAGGAAAGTCAAGCTTATAACCCGCGACTATTTTTCGGGGTTGACTAATGATACTACTGGTACCTTCTCTACATAATCCCCGATAGAGGGGTTAGCGGGTGACCTAAGATCCGATCCAAAATACACGGCTCAG
This sequence comes from Wurfbainia villosa, assembly GCA_025175895.1. Classification (NCBI taxonomy): domain Eukaryota; kingdom Viridiplantae; phylum Streptophyta; class Magnoliopsida; order Zingiberales; family Zingiberaceae; genus Wurfbainia; species Wurfbainia villosa. The sequence continues at coordinate 56,726,958 of CM045988.1, forward strand.
CTAAGAAAGGAAAGGAAAATTGGCGCGGGCGAACCTCAGAAGCCATTGGCGCGGGCGAAACGCAGAAGCCATTGGCACGGGCGAACATCAGAAGCCATTGGCACGGGCGAACATCAGAAGCCATTGGCACGGGCGAATATTGAAAGCCATTGGTACGGGAGAGTTAATGAAAGCAATTGATACGGCAAAGGAGAGGCGGAAGGCGCTTCGCCAAGAGGCCAGTCCAATCTGATCAATACAAGGGGAATTTGACATGGGGAAAAGAGGAGTTGGTTCGGGTTGATAAAAAGCCTTAGGGCTAGGTCACCCGTGGGCTATAGACCTAAACTAGCTTCCCTCAACACGGAAGGTTGAGGGAGATAGTCTAGCCTAGTTTCCCGAAAAATAGAGGAAAGGGTGTTAGGCAACGACCTGGGAGGCCCCATATAATATTCCAAGGAGTCTTCACTCCTGATATCTGTAACAGAATTATTCTCCAGGGAAAGGTGGTGGCCACGTGTACGATGGAGATAACCTACGACGTTACGATGAAGGAAGGAAAAAGAGATAAAAGGGGAGGAAGCAAGGAGGAAAGGGGATCCGCAATCATTCCGACGCAGCAAGAGAGAAGAAGAGGCAAGAGGAGAAGGAAAAAAGAGAACAACCATCTCGCCGGAGAAGAAGGACGGAGATCAGCCATTGCTACATCTCTTGTATTTTCCTCGTCTTGTAATATCATTGTAAGAGGTCTTTCCCCTCCACCTGCGGAAACTGGCTTTCTGTAAAGGAGGACCTTCATAGTGAACGTGCTTAGGCACCGCATCTGGTGAGACAACTCACCTCCGTGGAGTAGGAATCCTCATTCCGAACCACGTTACATCTTGTGTCTGAATCTCGATTGCTAGCATCAACTTCTTGCGTTTCATCTACTTCATCCTCTTATTCTCTACTGATTGCGGCCGGGGAGAATCCTCTGAGACCTCCCTCAGTGCTTCACTGCATTAAAAACGGAGCGACCAGATTGTTTCCCATACCCGCATCAGGGAATTAAGTGCGATATTTGGTAAATATGAAAGTATGAGATATTGTTTGGATATTTCTAAACTTTACGTGCATTGTTTGATAAATCACCGTTAAAAATTTTAAGATCCTTCAGATTAAAAAAAAAATATTTATGAAATTCAATCAAATAATATATCACATAAAATTATTATATTTAATTAGGGTACAATCAAACCCTTGCAAATCTAGTCTTTCCTAACACTTATCCTAAAATTGATTCAAAAAGAATGAATACATCTAATGCAAATGCTAAGTCAAAGGGCAAAGTCTTTCCAACCAACCGTGAATGGTATATAAACCTTGATTCCTCAACAACTTTTTATAAGCCTCAAAAGTTCAAACATATATATTATGCATACGTAGGTTTTCTCAGTAGTAAATACACAACATATATAAGAGGATATGATCGAGGATATAGGTATTGAAACTGATAGAATAAGCTTAATTGTAAAGAAGAGAATGAATTATCTTCAAATATTTCTACATAAAGAATATTGAGTCACATTACGGAATTTAATAATTTTAAATTTTTTTCACAACAACAATATATCAAATGTGATTATTAAGCTCTAGTCAATTTTACATTATGTAATTAAATCAATTTAATAATTGTTTTAAAAAGTTTTCTAGACCCTTTACATGGTAGCCCTATAATAATTAAAGCCTTTTCTAAGGATGCAATGATAATCTACTATCATAAGGACCTTCAAATGACTAAGGGATTTTAACCTAGCCTTCATTGCCATATACAAATAATTTTTTACTGCATTGTGAAAATGAAATTTAAGATATAGTATAGAATTATGTCACTGTATTGTTTCATTGCATATTTTAACTTGTTACTATATGATACTGTACAGTCTAAATTTGAGTTATAAAATATTTGATTAATTATCTTCGACAATTTATTAAAGGACACACCTAAGTTTAATATTTTTCAAAAAACATACAATGGTTTGATAATTACCAAAAGTCCTGAATGCTTTAATCCAACACCATAATCTCCAATCCTACACTATAGTGGTGCCTAGCATTCGAACCTAGTGCCACCATCCCTATTACTGAACCACCGTGTTATCGATCATTCCATCATAGAACTAGACTAGCGTTAATCATTCCATCCTATAACTGCAATGAAATTGTTCTGAAGTGTCTATCAACAGTTAGCCAGTGTATCAATTAGCACACAATCTATATCTTTTCCATGTTGGTATAATCGATCTAAATCATGATTGATCAGACTCGGATTTGACTCGAGTAGTATTTTGATATTTGACATTGATGTCTAACAAAGTGTTGGAGAGATTATTGGTGCAATCGATCCAGGTCATATTTGATGTTTGACGATGGTTTGACCATTGTTATGAGAGAAGTCCAAGTCTTGTATACTTGGTATGGAAAGTCTAAGCATGTGTCTTGACAAGAGAAAGTCCAAGCTTGAGTCTTGGTAATTGAAAAGTCCAAGGAAAATATTGGCAGCATAAAGTTCAAGGGTAGTCTTGGCAGCATAAGTCCAATAGTTGGTGGCGTAAAGTCCAAGCGGAGTCTTGGCAATGTAAGCCCAATATGCCTTGGCGGTGTAGACCACATTATCATGACAATAGTTGATGAAAGCACCTGAAGACTATCGTATGGATGAACAAGTCATGGATGACTTGGAGGGATCCGATAGGTGTGAGGCTGATGGAGGTGGCTAAAAGGCTTAGGTCTATGCTAAGGGAGGTCTAGCAAGTATGGGGGCACCATACTTGGAGTTAAACCTCATGTTTGAGATTATCGGTTGACCGAGACTTTATACTGGTCGGATGGTCAAGTGTTTGACACTTGACAGCCGAGTCGATACTCAGCAGTCGATTGGGATTATGGCCAGTTCGACTGCTGTGAGTCGACTAGTGCTCAATTGTCGTTTAAGGGTGTTGGAACGTCGGTGGCCGGCTAGAGGGGAGTGAATAGCCATCTTGTAGAGGATTTGTGACCGCTAGATAGGGGTGAATAGCGTAGTGCTCGTATGTTGATGGAATTCGTTTCGCATTCGTCTACAAACTTCGTTAGTGCGCAATGAAATAATAATATATCAATAACGAAACAAGACAAACACGCAAACACAAGTATTTAACGTGGTTCGGAACCGAACGGTTCCTACTCCACGGATCGAGCTCTAAAGAGCTCTAGCGATGCCAATCATACACCACTATACAATAACTCCTTGACACAAGTCGGAGGCGAAGAAACCTCTTTCAATAGTTTACAACAATAAACTAAATACAACAAGCAAATACAATATGAAATACAACAAGAAATGCAAAGAAAACTTTACATAAAACTCTTTTAAATGCTTGATTGCTAGGTTGATCGAGTAACACTTGGAGACCCTGAATTGCAGCAACTCGCCCCAAAACACCTCAAAGAACCTTGTTGAATTCCTCCTCCACGAGCTCCATTTAAAGCTTCTGCCTGGGTTGGAAATCGTCGATCAGTCGACTGATGATACTGTTACTGTGAGACAACGGTGTAATCCACGCTAGAAAAATCCAACGGATAGGACATCAATCGATTGATCATGTCCATCAGTCGACTGATCGAACCTTCACTCGACTGCTAACCCCAGAAGTCGAGTCTCGACTTGATTCGCGTTCGAGATTTGAGCACCGATCAATCGATCACAAGATCGATTTTGCTCGACCAATCAATCGGCCCCTTTGGCGCGATCGCTAAGTACTCCCGCAGTCAAACCCTAGTGGACTGACGTCAGTCGACTGTCATATGATACTAGTCAACTGACACACCTCAAACATGAGGTTTTAACCTCAACCATGAGGTTTAACCCAAGTATGGCTCTCCCATGCTTGCTAGACCACCCTTAGCCTAGACCTAAGCCTTCTAGCCACCTCCGTCAGCCTCGCGCCTCTCGGATCCCTCCAAGTCATCCATGACTTGTTCATCCATTGCGCTAGCCTTCAGGTGCTTCCATCGGCTATGTCATGCTAATGGTGTCTACACCGCCAAGGCACATTGGATTTACACTGCCAAGACTCCGCTTGGACTTTACGCCGCCAACCATTGGACTTATGCTGCCAAGACTCCCGCTTGGACTTTACGCCGCCAATATCAAACCCCTTGGATTTCTCAAATGCCAAGACTCAAGCTTGGACTTTCCCTTACCAAACCATGTTGGACTTTCCATGCCAAGACCCATGCTTGGACTTTCCTTGTCAACCCATGTTGGACTTTCCATGCCAAGTACCCAATACTTGGACTTTCCCATGATAATCACATTGTCATATATTTTTGTCGAACATCAAAATATCTCTCGAGTCAAGCTCGAGTCCTGGTCAATCGTGACCTAGACCGATTGCAGCAATAATCTCCCCTTTTTAATGTTTGACAAAAACCAATCAAACCATTGACTTAGACCATCTAACTCAAACCAATCATCCCCATCAATTTTCCCAATTGATGTCATTCTCCCAATAAGTTCTTCTCCTTTTTGGCTAATATAAAAAAAAATTCCCTTCAAGGAGGTCAATGTCTCATGTCCCAATGAGATCTTACAATCTCCCCCTTGGTCCAAAAATACCTAGGATGCCTACCATCTTCCTAGTGATAAGTCTCATATCACTCAAGAGAGGCAATCCTATACACTCTCCCAATTTCCAAATTGGGTATCTCAAAATCCCATTTTCCCCCTCATGAGAAAAAAAATACCATCCATCATCCCATGATGGATACCTCCCCCTAAATGCTTGCTCCCCCTTACCATTGCACCAACAATGTCCTTGGGAAGTCCCTAAGCCAATAGGAACTCTAAACCATCAAAAATAAGGTTCAAAGTTCAAACATGAACTCTCCACGCCTTAAATTTGATACATCATCCTAACACCTCTCCTAATCCATATTCAATGGATTTTCATCCTTTATAATGCTTCCCAAAGCATATCCTTGGGTTAGGAGTGGTTAGGAAACTCTAATATAACTGAAAATGGATAAACCTTGTTTTCCCAAAATCAGCTTGGCAGTCGACTCTATCAGAAATTAGTCGACTGCCACCAAGAGCAGTCGACTGATAACTGAAATTTTCGAATTTCAATTATCAGAAATGAATTTTGAAAATTCATAAATAATTATACGTATATCAAAAAATCATGAAAATTCATACGTATAATACTTATGACCAATACAATGGGTGAAAATGATAGAAAAATATTTTACCCATAAAATATTGAAATTGACACAAAGTTCAAAACCATTGAAATTTTTAATGTTTTGGCCCTACTTTGTATCAACTTCATCAATGGTGATTGCTATCAAAAGATAGACTTCACCAAGGTTTTCTAAAAAGATTTTAAAATGATTTTGAAAACCTATATTGGATCATGTTCCTTGGGCTCAATGTACATGACTTGTACATAAGCTTTCCCAATGATCCACCAATAGTTAAAGATCAGTTTTAGTTCATCTAGATGTAAAAACTATGCACCTTGAACTTAACTCATATCCTAGCATCTCACATTTATCTAGGCTGTATAAGTACACATACATGTCAATGTAATATGAGATATGGGTTTTGTTCATCCTAAATTTAGGGCCTCGTGCATTTTCTAAGGCAACCATACTTGATTCCCTTATAAATGGGACTCCAAGTCATGCCAAAGTCCTTAATTCAATTTTAATCAATTTAGATGCACGAATGATTATGACATTAATGATGGTATAAATAGACACATGCTCATAATTATGATGTCATGGCATAAGATGGAATTTAAAAACACATGACATTACACCTAATCCTAAAAACATGATCATGACATATTAAATGGTAAAAATAAATATGATATCATGGCATGTTATATAGCAAACATAGCATGACAAATAAAATGTATAGGTATAATAATACCTAAATTTTAATATTAATTGTCATTTGATATAATTCAGTATATTTTGCCATAATACCAATTTTCTCCCAAGTGTGTCAAAAATCCAAAATGACACACTATGACTTCTAAACCTAAATTGTGCCAATTTGATTGATTTTTCATAATTCCAACAATGTATTGACACATCCTAAAATCTTTTAGGATAAAAAATCAAACCTATTTCCAAGGAATCCATAACCTTGAAAATGACCTAAAATGTCACCTTTACCATGGTTAGGTTAACTACCCATCCATTTAAAATTGCCACACCTAAATCCATCTAGCGTGAATCGATCACGCTCTTGGGAACCCAAAACCTATTTGAGCTCCTAGGGTTTACTAGGTATTCCTTAGGGATAACCTCCCTAGATACCTTCCTAATGACTCTTCTAGGCTTATTGGCCTTGGTCATTTGGGTCTTGCCATGGTTAACTCTAGGGGTGACTCCCCTTGTAACGTTCTTAGTGGCCACCCTAGGTTTCTTAGAAACCCTAGCCACTAGGCATCTACCTTGGTCAATCTTAGGGATGACTTCCCTATTGACCTTCATCTTCCTAGACCTAGTTTGTGTTCCATAATCAAATGGAACACTATGATAAGCCACCTTAGGCTTAGGTTTGTGACCCAAACCTTCCTTGCCCTTGGTTGGCTTTTGTCTCTTAGGCCCTAGGTGTTGATTTTGACTTCTAGACCCTTGACTTTGACCACTTGACCCCTTAAATTGATTTTGCATAATCCTAATGGTCTTCTCAAGTTTTTCAAGCCTTGACCTCAAGGCTTGATTTTCAACCTCTAATTGCCCAATTTTAGAATTTTGATTTAATCCTTGGGCATGGTTCTTCCTAGGCATATGCCTAATCCATTTGGGGTTAAAACCTAGGTGTTCTTGTATCTTTCTAATTGTCTCCCTAGGTAGAATTGGTCTAGAATTATTTGACCTAGATTTATCTTTAGATAAATTATTTTAGGGACATTAGTCACAAATTTCTCCTTATTATCTAAGTGGATATTTTTAGCTCCTAGGCAAAAATATTTATTGTTTCTAGCATGCTTTTTATGAATAATTGCAAAATTACTTAAGTTATTTCTAGCATTCTTTTTTATATTAAAACTAGAAGAATGAGCATTATTGAAATGATATACCTTAGGGTTTGCCTTAGTGGCTCCCCCTACTTGTGATGCTCCCCTTTGCCCCTTCTTCTCCCCATTCGGGCATTGACTCCTATAATGCCCTAGTAGCTGACATTTAAAGCAAATCACTTGCTCCTTGCTCTTGATTGTTGGAGGACCGACATCCTTGACTTTCGGTGCCGGAGGAGCTTTCTTTATCCTTTTCGGACACTTACTTTTGTAGTGTCCAGATTCCCTACACTCAAAACACATTATATGCATTTTATTTTGAATCGATGTGTTTGAGTTACCTAGGTTGGTGGTAAATGCCAGAGTTGGAGCTTCTTCATCTTGACTGGAAGTAGAAGCTTCTTCTTGTTGCTCCGGTGTGGGAGTTCTCTCCTCCCCCTCAATCCTAGAGGTGGGAGCTTCTTTTACCTCTTCCAATTTCTCTCCCACCAATCCGGAAGTTGACTCATTCTCAACTTCCGAATCCTCACTCACTTGTGAGGATGAGGATTCATTTTCGGCCTCCTCTTCTTGAACCGGTGATGGATCTTCATGGAGCTTGGCCAAATCTCCTTAACATCCATGCAATCACCTAGGCTACACAAGAAGTCATTAGGTATCAAATCAAAAATAAATTTGACTACATTCTTGTTTTTCTCAAATTGTTGGAGTTGCTCCTCGCTCCATCTCTTCTTTTTGAGGAAGCCTCCCTTTGGTCTTCTTGGGTATTGGAATCCTTCTATTAGGATGGACCACTCCTCTAAATCCCTCATCATCAAAAAATCTTCAATCATTCTCTTCCAAGAATTGAACCCTTCTCGTCCATATAGGGTGTAGGTCACCGGTGTGTTGATGTCCCAACCTAGTTGTTCTTTCAACTCCATCTTCACCCTCTAGCGTCTTTGTCTTAGCTCCCAGTGGTTAGTCCGTAGAAGAGCCCCGGGCTCTGATACCAATTGTAGAGGATTTGTGACCACTAGAGGGGGGGTGAATAGCGTCGTGTTCGTATGTTGATGGAATTCGTTTCACGTTTGTCTACAAACTTCGTTAGGGTGCAGCGGAATAATAATATAACAATAACGAAACAAGACAAACATGCAAACACAAGTATTTAACGTGGTTTAGAATCGAACGGTTCATACTCCATGGATCGAGCTCTAAAGAGCTCTAGCGATGCCAATCACACACCACTATGCAATAACTCCTTCTCAATATAAGTCGGAGGTGGAGAAACCTCTTACAATAGTTTACAACAATAAACTAAATATAACAAGCAAATACAATATGAAATACAACAAGAGATGCAAAGAAAACTTTACACAAAGCTCTTTTAAATGCTTGCTTGCTAGGTTGATCAAGTAGCACTTAGAGACCCTGAATTGTAGTAGCAACTCGCCCCAAAACACCTCAAAGAACCTTGTTGATTTCCTCCTCCATGAGCTCCATTTAAAGCTTCTACCTGGGCTGGAAATCGCTGATCAGTCGACTGATTGGGACCATCAGTCGACTAATGACATTGTTGCTATGAGACAACGGTGTAATCCACGCTGGAAAAATCCAACGGATAGGACATCAGTCGACTGATCATGTCCATTAGTCGATTGATCGAGCCTTCACTCGACTGCTAACCCCAGCAGTCGAGTCTTGACTCGATTCTGTGCCCGAGATTCTGAGCACCAGTCGACTGATCACAAGATCAGTCGACTGCTCGGCCATTCAGTCGATTGCCCCCCTCTGGCAGTCGACTGCTAGGGCACTCCCCGCAGTCAAGCCCTAGTTGACTCACGCCAGTCGACTGCCATATGATACCAGTCGACTGACACACCTCAAACATGAGGTTTTAACCTCAACCATGAGGTTTAACCCAAGTATGGTTCCCCCATACTTGTTAGATCACCCTTAGCCTAGACCTAAACCTTCTAGCCACCTCCGTCAGCCTCGCGCCTCTCATATCCCTCCAAGTCATCCATGACTTGTTCATCCATTGCGCTAGCCTTCAGGTGCTTCCATCGGCTATGTCATGCTAACGGTGTCTACACCGCCAAGGCACATTGGACTTACGCTGCCAAGACTCCGCTTGGACTTTACGTCGCTAACCATTGGACTTATGCTGCCAAGACTCCCGCTTGGACTTTATGCCGCCAATATCAAACCCCTTGGACTTCTCAAATGCCAAGACTCAAGCTTGGACTTTCCCTTGCCAACCCATGTTGGACTTTCCATGCCATGACCCATGCTTGGACTTTCGTTGCCAACCCATGTTAAACTTTCCATGCCAAGTAGCCAAGATTTGGACTTTCCCATGACAATCACATTGTCATATATTTTTGTCGAACATCAAAACATCTCTCGAGTCAAGCTCGAGTCTTGGTCAATCGTGACCTAGGCTGATTGCACCAACACCTCTTTCGTCGTACGGTGGAATTCGCTCTTAATTGATCGTCTACAAATATGATTAGCGCAAGTGGAAATATAAACAATAAAGACAGAGCAATAAGTAAAGAAAATCAAAATGCTAACACCAAGATGTAACGTGGTTCACGACCTTGCCGCTAATCCATGAACCGATTCGTCCAAGGTGAATCATGCCTTAAACCTTCCACTAATCTCTCCTTTGCACAAAGCTAGGTGGAGGAAACATTTTCTTACAAAATCACTCCTCTTACAATAAGATGAATATAAGCACAAGAAAGAGGAGGAAATTTGTTTGGGCACTTTGGGAGATATTTAGAATAGAAGCATTAGGTTCCCTAAGTGTCCAAAGGCCCCATTTTATAGAGAAGAACTCATTCTTCCCATTGGGTGCCTGACAGTCGACTGATGCCCCGATCAGTTGACTGCCCCTATAGCCGTTGCCCCATAATGACTTCTTCCATGTTGGATTTCAACCAACGGCTCCCACATCAGTCGACTGATCATCCCATCAGTTGATTGATGGAGCTAACAGTCGAGTGCCAGAAGTGAGCACTCGGTGATCAACGTCTGCGAAACCCTTGCGATCGATCATTTGCTTCCATCAGCGATCGACTAATGGTTTAATGATCGATTGCCAACCCTTGGCGATCGCTAGGATATAAACCTTCGAACACCGGTTGAGTCACGATCGACTGGGCGATCGGCGCCATGTCATGGCAGTCGATTGATGTCGAAAAATCCCATCCGACACTTAGCAAAATGACCAAGTTTCACCAACAATCTACCCCGTCCTAGGTTACAATCGCTCACTCTCATTCCCTTGGAGTCCCTCACCTTTGAAGTTGTCTTCGTCTGACCACATCCCTCGGCTGCGCCAAGCGCACGGCTTCGCAGCACCATCCTTCGCATCTCGCCCTGAAGTCTACTTCCTCCAGCTTCACTCCAATGCTTCTTGTCCGGCGATCCCTCGGATTCCCCAAGCGCACGACTTTTGCAAAGCTATCCTTCACCAACTCAAGGACCGAGTCATGAGAGGTGAAACTTGCCAATGCTCCATGTGTGAATTACTAAGTCCTGCACGACTTCAACACACATATCAAATCCATTACAATCCTAACTTAAACTCTTTGTCACACACATCAAAACCATATCACATGGGTTGATTGCCCTAACAATCTCCCCCTTTTTGATGTGTGACAATCCGTTTAAGTTAGGTAAAACAAATAACAATAAAGACATAAGGCAAGAAAGCATGTAAATAATATGAGTATGAAAACTCCTCCTTAAACATGCAACTCCCCCTTAAGACATGCTAAATTTTTCCTTTTAGCATGATTAACTTAAACATATCAATTCTCCCCCTTTGACACCATCAAAAATATTATCTAAATATTATACATGCATGACATCAACTCTAAAGGAAGAGAAAACCAAAAAACCAAACAAAACCTAATAAAATCAGGTTACTGTGCTCATGGACAGTTCATCAGTCGACTGGATCAGACTACCAGTCGACTGACACTCAGTTTATAGATTTTCTAATTTTAAAAATCTAATTTCAGAAATACGTTAAAAATTCTAGGAAATTCGAAAAATCATGAAATTTGAAATACATATTTCTTGTGAGTTCCTTTATCAGTGAAAAATTATTTTCCATGAAAATTCATTTTATTTTTGAAAGTTTGGCAAAAACTCAAAAGTTACAAAAATATCTAAAGTTTGTATCCACTTTTAAAACTAGTTTTGCCTTGTAACTTTTAAAAACATGAACTCACTATTTGAAAAGCATAAAATGGTTTTAAAATCATTTAGAATATCCAACCATGATCTTTGGGCAATATGTCTATGAATTAAACATATTCTTTTCCCATGATTGGTCTATTATTGCTCTATTAATACACTTAATGATCCATCTAAATGTCATAAGCATTATTGGACCATTTGCATCATCCTATCATCTCACCCATTGCTATGTTCTCAATCAAGTTAACCTTATAGTGGGTGCGAGATGTTCCTAAAGGTATTATACACTTAACCAAAAATTTCATGCATTTCTACCTATGGTTAAGTATTACCCTAAAAACCCAAACATGAACATGCATCAAGAGTTATCAGTCATGATCATAAGTCATCAATCATTTCATATCATGATTATAAATTATAAAATTGAGCATGAATCATGATTAAAACTTCATATGGTTCTCTGCATATATAGATATGTCAATGAAGTTCTTACTGCAGCTTAAGTGCGATGTTCCTTTGACTTGCCGTAAGACTTCATATGGTTCTCTGCATATATAGATACGTCAATGAAGTTCTTACTGCAGCTTAAGTGCGATGTTCTTTTGACTTGCGGTATTCAAGTCATCTTGATCATAAAGACTTATGCTTTGACATCTTATGCAAGCATCTCTGAGGAGATGTGGACCCGGGATGATTGGGTATAAGTCGAAGTGATCGAAGGTGTTTGAATAGCCTATAAAGGATTCACCACTCCTTGCGAGGAGATGTATACCCATGGCCTCTTGTCGGATTGTTACTAAAGTCTTTGGCCAAAGCATTACATGTTTAGAGTAAGGTACTCTAGGATACATGTGCAGTAACTAGAATCCGTAGGATGAGAAAATGATACTTGGGCTAGGTGTGACGTAGTCAACCTAGTGGGGACTGACACTATAGACCATGTCCTGAACCAAGTGGGTATAAGATGAGTGAAGAGAATGGGGCACGATTCATTCGAGCTACTGAAGGGTTTCAGAAATAGTTCTGGAGCAACCGTTGATCTTTTCGGTTAATTGGGGATCATGATGTACTACTAGGTGTCACTCATGATCGTTCTATAATTAATAGTTAATTATAGACGGCCAACATAAACCGAGAACCTATTTGGTCACACGCACAACGAGCGTAATCCGAAGGATTTAAAACAAGCTTGAGAATGAGATTCTCAGACCGAGAGAAACTAGGTTTGGTTGGACCAAACAAGGAACGAGCATGAAATCGTTTCAGTCGCAATAGAAGCGTGGATGGGCCATGTCTTATGAAGACATGATGGATGAACCAAATTGGTTTGGTTCTAATCCAATGGAGGAGAATAAACCAAAGGGGTTTGGTTTGTTTTAAACGAATGAACCAAAGTTAGTTCGGTTCATTTTAACTTAAAATAGACCAACATGGTTTGGTTTATTTTAACTTAAATTAATGGAGCGGGTTAACAGGTTTTTGTTTATAATCTGATAATCATTATGAGAATTTGTTCTCTATAAAATAGGGCTTAAGGGTTTTGTTAAGCCCTAATCCAAGCAATCCCTAGTTGCCGCCCACCCCTCCTCTCCTCTAGTGGTCGGCGCCCAACCCTAGCCGCTGCCCAGCTTTGTGCCACCGTCCAAGCTAGTTGCCGGAGTCCAAGCTTCAATCGGTGATCCTCCGGCGACCCTCCGGTGATCTTCTTTGGGTCCGACGACAAGGTGAGAATCAAGATTCCTTATTTGGCCGACCCCTATTCCTCCACCAAAGCTGTCCACTTTTCTGGACAGCTTGTTTATTTCATATCGGAGAGTCGTTTGGACAATGTTTGGAGCTCCAACAGCGGCTTCCTTACTGGGGATTTGATCTCCGGTAATCCTCATAGGTGCAGGACGAAGGATTCATCAAACGGTTGACGAATACCTCTCCGTAGAAGCGAGTTTTTGAGGACTCATTTTGGATCCGAATTTTGATTCGGATCGTGATCTTTCTCGATCACATCATCTTCAACACGAGGCTAGTAACTCATACGAAGGCGAGGCTCATGACTTTGTGAAGTCATCCCGAAGATACTCGGCGTGGATACGGATAGAGGTGATTCTAGCAAGGATCGCTCCGATTGATGCCTTTCCCGCTACACGTGATACGTCAGGTATACGTAGTATAAATTTTATTTTATTGCAAAATTTGAAATTGCGGTTATGTCTACACATGTTGTACTTTGCATGCGTGTGGTGTGTGTGTTGTAATAAATTAGATTTATTATTTTTGTTTCTTCCACTGTGCACATGTTTACGAAACATGTTCGAACACACAGTCGCCGCGGTGTCGAAAACCCAACAGAAATCATTGACATAATTTTCTTGGGAGGGAGATTTGTTACCTCACTTACCAAATCCCCTTCTGATGATGAGGATGAAGATGAGGACGCTCCCCCTTCACTCGAGCTCTCCTCCTCACTAGTGCTTCTTTCTTCTTCCTCGGAGGAGGTGGAGTCCAAATCATCTATCTGTAGGGATGTATACTGAAAAGTCTATCTATTGTATGAACATCTTTATTTTGAAAAAAGAATCACATGATCATTGTTTGCATATTTTTATGGTTATGCAATATTGTCTAATACTTTACATTGTAGATAACATGGTGTTTGGTGTCACACAGGAGATCATGTTATCGACCCCTTGAAAAGTATAAGTAAAGGCTCATAACCGAGATGACTTTGGACAAACCATCGGAATGGTTGTAGTGTGATTTGGTATTGGTTTGTCTTGACCATAGAATCACACTAGTGCACTTTGTGTGTATTGAGCAGGACTGACTTAGAGGTGATTCGATTTATTGCTGACTACATAAGCGAATCAGACCTCAGATATTATTTAGTACATGCTCTTAATCTCGATATAATAACAGGCACATATACTTAGTACTCATCTCTTTGATTTACCAATGGGCGAGATTTATAGATTAAATCGATAGGCTCAGTAAGTTGGGAGATGATATTATTTATATGGTGTATCGTTGATTATAAGAGGAAATCGTGTCCTATATATTAGGATGATGATGTCCCCTTGAGGAGCTCATAAGGTTTATCATGTAAACCCTGCAGGTGAACTTGGTCCGACATGATGAAAAGGTTGAGTGGTACTACTCAAGGAGTTAGATGTTGATTAATTAATGGTCAGTAAATTAATTAATTGACGGGCATTCGAGATCTTAAACACGGGGAGAAAATGTACAAATAATATATGGAACCCATATTATCATATGGGGGTTGGTGAGGTAGATCAATGATGAACCTTTAGTGGATTGGATCATCATTAGTGGATCGGACTTTATGTGGGCTTGATCCATGGGTGGCCAAGACCCAACTCCTCCTCATGGTCCCTAATGTAGCCTATTAACACCTCATGATGCTTAGATCCAATGGATAGAAACAAAACTCTAAGATCCATTGGTAGAGATTAAATCTCTAAGATCCAACGGTTGAGATTAAATCTCTAGATCCGACGGTCGAGATTAAATCCCTAGAACCAATGGATGAGATTAATTCATGACTTATCCCTAACTCTATAAAAGGATGGCATGGGAGTTGGCGTGAACTACAATCAAGGAGAGCTAGGGTTTGGGCAGCAAGAAGGAATTCTAGTTGAGATAGGATTAGGGTTAGGGTTTGGAGGCTTGGGCGGCACCAAATAAGGAAGGTGATTGTTTCTTCTTCCTCCTCTTGTGGCCGGCGTCCAGCTTCTTTCCAGCCCCTTTCCAGACCTTGGCCATGCCCAAAAGCTCCCTTCTCCTTCTCCTTAGGTGGTGGAAACAAGTTATAGGGTTTCCCTTGGTGTCTTGAATGTTTTCCATCATCTTCTCCACCTTCTAGATGGCCGGCGGCAAGGAGATTGTGTGCTCCTTGTTGGTTGGTTTTAGGGAGGAGAAAAAGCTTGTTTCTACTCTTCCTCTTGCTTTTGAAGAGCAAGGAAGGAAGATTTGTGATCTAGGAGCTTCGAATTTTGGTAGATCGTCGCCCACACAACGTCCAAAAGGAGGAAGGTTATACATTAGAAGATTGAGAGGTATACCTATTCTACTTTCTTCTTTTGTTTGTTGCTTGTTTTTGTTTTTCAATTATAAGCATGTTATAAATCTGTAAATGGATAAATAATACTTGGATCCCGAGCATAAACACGAAAACCGGCGATCCGGACATCGTCTATTCCGTGGCTACTCGTAGAATAGAGGATGGTCGCTTGAACAACTAGTTTGTTCAAGTGACCTCTCTAAACGAATAGCATGACGATGACTTGGTGGTTTTAGCAATCCCTTTTGTCTAGGATTAAATTTTTTTAATCCGGGAACATCGAAGGGATCGCCATGGACAAGTTACCGAGGTGAAGTGGGAAGCGAAGTTTCCCCTCACGGACTCGATCAGCAAAACCCTTCAATTGGTATCAGAGCCAAGGTTTCTAGTTTTGTATGTTTAGGATTAGGTTAATTTTTATGCACTTTTTCATATATTATATGTGCCGGATAATAATAGGATATGCGTAGTTTAACTCTTTGGTTGCAGGCATAAGATCCGACTATTATGGCCATATGTGTGTATGTGATTGTATGTGTGTAAATATTTATTTTGTTGAATCCTCGGAGTTGATGAGGCTAGTATTTAGTTTTTTGTAAATTAAATATGGCATTGTTTAGCCACTCTTTATTTTATTTTACTTTCGATCTAGATTTCATGTACACTCCCTCGTGGAGTATAGGATCGATGGATGTAAATTAAAATAGGTTTTAGTCTTGGCTCGGATCTCCGGATGACTTGTACATGGCGTAGGAGGAGCGGACGAGATGGCGTTGCGACGAGTGACATATTGAAGACAAAAGCCATAATAGTTGGAAAATAATTTATTTTTCATATTTATTGCTTTTTATTTAATATGCATGTCATAGGCTAAAAAAATTCCTCATTTTCAAATTACTAAGTGGGAGAGAGATATTTTTATAAATTCCCACGGCCTCCATTACGATTTGACAAGTGATGCAAACAAACTTGAGCGTCGTCTCTGAGTGCCTTCCTCCCCATCGGATGGGTTTGTTTGCGGATCACAAGGTTGAATATGGTTATAGGAAATTATTAAGGAGCGTGCATACTTGCCCATCGTAAGGCATATAACCCGAGATAATTACCTTGGTACCGAGTAATGGTGAACACTTAGATACAAATATAAGTATCCTTCCCATCGGAGTCACTGCTTTTATTTGTAGGGCCAAAGAGGAACCAACTATTAATTTTACTTGTCAAAAGGTTAGGTTGACAAGATAGTAAAATTAATGGGTAAAACCTCCTCTTACAAATGTAGAATTCAGATACGCCCACACTATCGTGGCATACATATTCTTTGTTTTGAGGTGTTGGTTGATTTTAAAATTTTATTGTTTGAGGAATCAATAATTTTTGAAATCTAATGTTTTGATTTATGTGATTCTTAGGTTTTCTTTCAAAATGACTTTCAACCCACTTGCCGTGATAATAAAGAGAACAAACTTATCGGACCCAACTATGTAGATTGGAAGAGGAATCTAGACATTGTCTTGACTCCGAGGAATACAAATATGTACTCTCAAGAGTGCCCTCCCAAGCCTCGCAGATAATTCTCGGGAAAAGGAGAGAGAGAGCTTATAAGAAGTGGATCAAGGCCGATGAGACGGCGGTGTTACATTTTGGCATCTATGTCAAATGTATCGCAACATCAAGATCAAGCCATGCCCACCGCTTATGATATGATGCTCAATCTCAAGGAGCTTTTGACACCGTAATCGGGTCATGAGGCAAGAGGCCATGAGAAACTTGATGACGACCACCATGATCGAGGGAACACCCGTGAGGGATCATGTTCTCAAGATGATGGCTCATTTGAATGAGTCGGAGGTCCTTGAGATCGATGGGGAAACCTGTGTCGATATCATTCAGCCTCTACCTAGGAGTTTTGAGCAGCCACCTAACTACAACATGAACAAGAGGTTGTATTCACATGAACTTCCTATTAACTCCAGACGAGGGATTTCTGCTGCATGCCTGGGCCACGCTGTGTAGCACATGTAACTGAAGGTTTTTGCTTCTAAGCCGAAAGGCAAGAAGAAGAAGAAACAAACCGGGGCGAAGGTGGTGGGAGGTAATCAGGGAGGAATGAAGAAGCCGAAAGGCAAGTGCTTCACTTGTAAGCAGACTGGTCACTGGAAGAAGGACTGCCCCAACCGCAAGAACAAAGGTATATCTTTTGATCTAGTCGTTGAAACATGTTTAGAGGTGTTATCTACCGGCACCTAGTGTGTAGATATTGGAGCCACTGATCATGTCTGCAATACTTTGGAGGGTTCGAGAAACAGGTGGTGAAGGAGATTACCATGTACTTGAGGCGATGCCACGAAGGTGGCGGCTGTTGCAGTGGGAGACGTTCATTTATCTTTTGAGAAAAATAAACTTTTGGTTCTTAAGAATTGCCTTTATGTACCCTTATTTAGAAAGAATTTAATTTCAGTTTTTAAATTGTTTATGGATGGATATTCTATTTCTTTTAATGATAGAGTTGTTATAAGAAGGAATAGGGACATTATCTGTTCGGGTGCATTGATAGGAAATTTGTACACACTTGAACCAAAACCTTCCACGATGCAAATTGAAGTTAATAACTCATCTTCTAATTCCAATAAGAGAAAAGAACCTTCGAAGATGAACCAAACATATCTTTGGCATCTTAGGCTTGGTCATATTAACCTAAGCAGAATTCAAAGGTTGATAGCTGATGAACCTTTGGGTTCATTAGTGGTGGAGGATCTCCCAACCTGTGAATCTTGCTTGGAGGGTAAGATGACCAAGAGGCCTTTTAAGGCCAAGGGGTATAGAGCCAAAGATGTGTTAGAATTGGTTCATTCTGATTTGTGTGGTCCTATGCCTATCCAGGCTAGAGGTGGTTTTGAGTATTTTGTCTCTTTTATAGATGATTACTCAAGATATGGATACATTTACCTAATGTGCCGCAAGTCTGAATGCTTTGACAAGTTCAAAGAATTCAAGGCTGATGTGGAGAAACGTCAAGGTAAAAGTATCAAGACACTACGATCTGATCGTGGTGGTGAGTACCTCTTGGGAGAGTTTAAGAACTACTTATCAGAGGTGGGATTCAATCCCAATTTGTGCAGCACACCCAGTGTAGCGGAGGCGAAGGAATAGGACTCTTATGGAGATGGTTAGATCGATGATGAGTTATTACGACTTGCAGTTCGTTCTGAGGATATGCTCTAGATACGGCGGTGTACATTCTGATCTTGGTATCATTTAAATCAGTGCCTTCTACTCCCACAGAGTTGTGGACTGGGCGAAAGCCTAGTCTAAGATATATTCGAATATGGGGGAGTCCAGCACATGTGCTGAAGGCAGATGCTGGTAAGTTGGAACCTCGTACAGAAGTACGCTTGTTCGTTGGCTATCCCAGGGGAACGAAGGGTGGATTGATTTATAGTCCTAGAGATCAGAGGGTGATTGTTAGCAAGAATGCCATATTTCTAGAGGAAGACTATGTGATGAGCCACAAGCCCAAGAGTAAAATTGTTCTGGAGGAATTAAAAGGGGAAGTCACTTCTTTAGTACCACTGGTACAAGAGGATATACCACATGTCACTGCACCGCGTGTCACAGAGGATACACAGGTGATACCTCGTCGTAGTGGGAGGGTTGTGAGATTGCCAGATAGATTCATGTTCTTGGGAGAATCTTCTGATTTTGTCCCTGGCGAACATGAACCTGATCCCTTGACATATGACGAGGCAATCCAAGATAAAGATGCAGTATCTTGGCAAAGTGCAATGAATGATGAGATTGAATCTATGGATTCAAATCAGGTCTGGGAGCTAGTAGAACCACCCGATGGTGTAAAAAACCATTGGATGCAAGTGGATCTACAAGAGAAAGAGAGGAATAGATGGGAAGGTTGAGACCTTCAAAGCGAGGCTTGTTGCGAAGGGGTATACTCAGAAAGAGGGTATCGATTATAAGGAGACCTTTTCGCCGATAGCCATGCTTAAGTCTATCCGAATTCTCTTATGTATAGCAGCTCATATGGATTATGAGGTGTGGCAGATGGATGTTAAGACAGCTTTCCTTAATGGAAGTTTGAGGAAAACATCTACATGAAGCAGCGGAGGATTCATTGCTAAGGGCAAAGAGCATCTTGTATGTAAGCAATCGGTCCATTTATGGATTGAAGCAAGCTTGAGGTCTTGGAACATCCGCTTTGATGAGGTGATCGGTCTTATTTTATTCAAAGTCCGGATGAGTCTTGTGTATACAAGAGATGTGATAGAAACGTAGTGGTATTTCTTGTATTATACGTAGATGACATTTTGTTAATTGGCAACAATGTCATGGTGTTATCGGACGTAAGGGTATGGTTGTCCAACAGTTTGATATGAAGGACTTGGGAGAAGTGGGACACATCCTTGGGATCAAGGTTATACGGGATCGCAGGAAAAGGATGTTGTGCTTATCTCAAGCTTCATACATATACACGATTATGGAGTGTTTTTGCATGCAGAACTCGAAGGGTTTTCTACCTTTGCATGGAGTTCCTTTATCTAAGGAGATGTGTCCTAGATCATACGAGGAGATAGAGGAGATGAAGGCGGTTCCTTATGCTTGGCGATAGGAAGCCTCATGTATGCGATGCTATATGAGACTCGGATATACGCTTTAGTGGGCATGGTCGGGATATCGAGTAATCGGAGACGAGGACATTGGACTACAGTAAAGCATATATTGAAGTACAGAAGGACTAGGGATTATATGCTTTGGTTTTCAGGCGGACCAATTACTCACTGGGTTACCGGTTCGACTTCCAATCTGATAGGGATAACAGTAAGTCTACCTCAGGTTTTGTGTTTACTTTGGGAGGTGGAGCCATTGTATGGAGGTGTGTCAAGCAGAAATGCGTGGCAGACTCCACCATGAAAGCTGAGTATATGGCGGCCTCTGAGGCGACCAAAGAAGTTGTATGGCTCGGGAACTTTGATGGACTTGAAACTTCACGATGGACTTGGATATGATT